>JANVCJ010095913.1:0-10040 GCA_026413505.1 Epizoanthus ramosus
AGGGGTGCAGTGTGGGTATTCAGGGGAGGGGTGCAAGGTGGGGATTCAGGGGAGGGGTGCAAGGGATAAGAAGGAATGAATGACAGCAAAACATGATCTATAATTTGTTTTTAAAAGCAAAAAATATAACCAGTTTAAAAAAATATAAACTGCTTTAAGAAATTTCTTAACCAAGACCAATAGAAAATTAAACCACAGCATGAACAGCTCAATTTAAGTCAGTATTCACAAATAGGTGCCTTAAGTTTTATATCTGTAGTCATTTCGGTGTTGTTACATATGATTTATTGCATATTTGTAGGCTATTTTCAAAGACCAAGATCTTTAATTTACTGAGTACTTTGTATAAAGTAACAGGAAATTGTGCACAAAAAATCAGATGGAAGGTCCAGATTTTGCCATCTATAGCTTGCAGCTATTTTTAACCCTGTTGTAAGCTGTTCTAAGGTGTATCATTGATACCAAGTTCAGCGCTCCATGTACATGTGGATGTAGATGGTCAGTAACCTTGCACATAAGGATACTAACTGGGTGGCAGGACAGGGCAGGGACACAGACACAGACATGTACAGACACAGACGTGTACAGACACAGACGTGTACAGACACAGACGTGTGCAGACACAGACGTGTGCAGACACAGACGTGTACAGACACAGACATGAACAGACACAGACATGTACAGACACAGACGTGTGCAGACACACGTGTGCAGACACAGATGTGTACAGACACAGATGTGTACAGACACAGATGTGTACAGACACAGACGTGTGCAGACACAGATACAGACAGCCATTTACCTGGCAAGCCATCAGGTCTTGTAGCAGCAATAGCAAGGTCATCCTGGCTGAGACTTTTCAGTCGCGGTTGTCGTTGGATTTCCACAGCTGTACAGACTGAGCTCTCCCCATGAACAAAGAAGGAAAAAGAGAAGGACAGATTGTTGCTGAAAGAGAAAAGATAAACACAAAGGTTACAACATTTTTATATTGTTACTAATACAGGAATTATATACCTTGATGAATTGACTTTGGCCAGATATACAGTTTCCATTGTTGACACATCTGCTCCAATGAATTTCAAGACTTATTGTGAACAACTACTGCTGATTTCGCATCACAGCAAATGGCAAAACATTTGTTTCCCAAAACAAATAATATCAATTTAATAGTCTGTTTAACCAATCACAACATGCGTACTGTAGCTAGGTAGGGCTGTATCTAAAATCCCTGCATTGTGATTGGCTGAAAAGTAGCTCACTCTGTATTTTAATGTACAGATTTTCACTATACAGCCTTGCAGACTGGCAACTCAACTATTTGTTTTGCAAACATGTCATAAGCAAGAGAAATAGCATATAACAAAATCTTAATACCCTCGTTTGGTCAGTCTGTATGGGAGATAATTTTGCCTTCGGTCTTTCACTTGGTCTGTAAAGTCAAGACCTCAGGCAAATTATTTTTGAGTGCTGACTTCCTACTCGGTTACTAAGATGATTGTGTTATGGTGTATACATTATAGCAATCAGAAAACAAACTATTTGAACTGACATTATAAGGTCTATTGTATCTGTGATAACAATTAAAATAAACATGCTATTAATTAGTCCATACAAAAATACAGGCAACAAACCTTGAGTCGGCACTGCTACCATCCCATGGTCGCAGGAACCATCGTCCAAGACGAACAAACTTCTTTGACAATAGACACCTAAAGGTTGTCATGCATAAATATAATATCAGGTTTAAAGTCATGAACAATGAATTTATTTGTAACTGATTATATCTTACATGTACCTGCAATTAATTTTCTTACAAACTGCAAAAGCAAGATTTTTAAAACATATCCTGGTCAAACTGAAGCTGAACCTACCTGTACAGTAAAAATATATTTAAATCATGCACTAACATGAATCAGCGAGCGTCTTAATATAGAAAACAGGCTATAGTCACTGGACATACATGTACATTAATCCCCCAAGTCCCAAACAAGACAAAACTAATATTAATAAAATACAAGGTGACTTTTTCTATCTACTTTAATAGTCATCATTAGGTTTGGAATGTGCTAGTAAAATTGGAAATATATGCATTGTTCTTTTTATCAGATGGTTTTTGCCACTGTCATGAAGTATGCTGGCACAAATAGACCAATCAGAATTGAAAGATTAGTACAATGTGTGAAACATGAAAAATAAAATAATATACAGGGTATCGTACACTTTTGACCTAAAATTCTGTGACTTTCCATTATTTTCAAGAATTTGCTTTTTCTGGCACAGTAATCCAGTTCAAAAAAGAAAATGGCAATACGTAAATAATAAAATATATAAATATATAATTATAGATCTATATATTGTAATGGTAAAGGGAAAAAATATTTGCTGTTCAAAAAAATGTATTTACCATGATTACAAATCATTCTATAAAGCTCCATTTTTGTTGAACTCAAGGAAACCACAAGTTGACATTTCTGTTTTCACATACTATTGTGATTTGACTGTAAAATAAGTATATTAAGTTAATATAGATGGCACATTAGTATTTCAAATCATACAAAGACAGTACCTTTCTAATAAATTATGAAGTGCTTTGAAGAGAAGACACCTCGGTTCATGTGGCAATCCATCTTCCCAGCAACCGTGTGCCGAGTCTGAAATCATAAAGTTTTGTGGCATTCAAAGTCAATGTTAGCTAACTATAATTAATCACTTCTGGCATACTACTTATCTTTGCAACTGTTGACAAATATATAATAGAGCTTTTACTTCAGTATTTTTCCTTTGGCTAGATTTAATTATCCCCACTGTCTCAAAATGCCCTCAAGATATGATGTTTTTACTTATTTTTAACTATTTTATAGATTTAACATCTTTATATAAACACATGGGGGCTTTCAGCTGCAATTTGTAATATGTTTAAACATGTACCAATTCAATACTAAATTTACATAAAATAAATGTAAATTAAATTTAAAATACAAGTACAACATGTTCAGAAATTACAGGACGTATAGAATAAAAGTTATAACGAGATCTGTATTTAAAAGGATAAAAACTAAACATATTACTTCTATTAGCTTGAAAATAGTTTCTTTTAAGAAAAGTTTTTAAAATCCACTTGCGATTTAGCACTTTGAATGCTTTGTGGGAAACTATTCCACAGATTCACACAGTCACCTGAATTTTTTAACAAAAGATCACTGTCCTGTGCAAGTTTTATGCGTAAGTACTAAGAACATTTAATATTTATCATTTATTATTATTATTATTATTATTATTATTATTATTATAGAATTATTCTTGTAATATTATAGAATTATTAAATTACAATTATTATAGCAAATTTGTCCTTGAACAAGAATCAAAGAACTTTGAAGGACATACAGCCATGTAATATCTGATTTCTCATCACCAAGGGACGCCCCCTCAAAATATATTTAACTGTCCGAATATGAAGCAAGTCATAACAGCTAGAAAAGTGCCAAAATATTTATAAAATTATTCATAAACAGACAACAATCTATAAATGCACTAGTTGGCCACATTATTATTAATAACTGATGTACATGTACACTAATTAATATCTTTCATGTCTACACAAGTAATGAATAAATCACTGATAGTATCTGTAATCAGGCAAAAAAATATAACAATTTCGAAATCAAACAACTCTGATTAAACATGTGCAAAGCCACAAGAATATCTGTAATCACAAGATTAATATCACACTATTTATAATTTATTCAATAAATTTATAATTGTGTACTTTAGCCTAGCTGAAACTGCTAAAATTATCGCATGAAATCATACTGCCACTCTCAAGAATCAAATTTTATTCATTCATTGAAACAGCAAAATTAAGAACAGACAATCATGCAACATTTCATGAATTGTTACAGAACTGACAAAAATTTGGATGTCAGTGACAACAACGGGAATAATTATTTAAGTATTTGCCAAACCAGTAAAGAGACTAAAATTAGAACTTACAGTTTACTTTACTTTCTTCAAAAAAGCAAAATTGACTTCACATATTTATAGGCACACACTCACACACGAGCATGCATGAGTGGCCAGAGGTTAATATCACCGTATGCGAAAAGCAAGTTATTTGCTGGTTTGGCTAATACTAATACAGTATATTCACACATACCTTTTAACTCAGCTGCTACAATTCCTGTCAAGTTAGGATCATCCCCAAACCAGAAGACCCACAGCTCTTTTGCTCCTACAAGGCCAATGTCGCTGTGCTTGAAATGTTGGTTTGGCTGGGGAACGCCTCGCCATGAACATAAAATATCATGTGTTAGGGCCGAGGAGAAAGACGATAGCACTGGATCATCGACAGGGCTATTGCAAGACACCTTGTGGCCAACATACTTACGCCACTTCAGTCCACAAAGATCGGTCTACAAAATAAAAGCAAACGAGTCTGTTACTAAGTGTACATGTAGGTTACTCCAACAGTGCGTGGTCCATAATAGACCAGTTTCGTATTTGCAATTGCCGCTGATTTCAATGACTACAGATTCACTTGTACAGTGGTAACCTTGATTTGGTGTGAAATATTCGTAAATACCAACAGAGATATGAGCTATTTGCAATTCTGCATATTGTTGGAGGTGCGACTTCTACTCCTTCTCGCTGGTATTTCTGAATATTTAACACCTAGTCGAGGCTAACACCGTACAAATGAGTCTGTAGACATTGGAATCAGCAGCAATTGCCAATACGAAACTGGACTATTCTCAAGAAGACATATCTTGAATTGAAGACTAACTAATCAACTTTGCATTCACCAGTCCTGCATCAAGTGATAATTAACAATTATTGGATGAGGTTGAGCATGATAATGAGAATTATCAAGGCCGAGGTTTGCATATAACATAAACAGAGGCCTTGATAATTCGCTATCATGTGAAAACCAAATCCAATAATTGTTTTATTATACATCTGCAATGTAGGAGCATTAATAAAGAAGAAGAAGAAGAAGAATAAACATTCATTTGTTTTAATTTGCTTTAATTCATTTGCTTTAATTCTGCTTTAAACTAGTAAAAAATGTTCATTTAAAAAAGGTGAAGACTCTCATTGTGTTATATTCAGCAAGCAACTTTGTTGGTTGAACACTGAGAAACTATTGATAGATTATAATTTGGAAACAACAATCACTGAACTGTTGAGAAGCAACGCGGAAACTGAAACTGAAAGTATAACGTGCGTAGACATTCGATAGGATGATGGCGAGTTTTAATATGGATCCAAAGGAGTTTTAAATCCAAAGGGTTGCAATGTTGCCATGGATTCTGTTACACAGGCGATCACAGCCGAGATAGGTGTCTCTTTTAATTCGGGAACTATTTTCCTAAGTATAAGATAACTCCATGCATACCATGCTTTGAAGTGGGGTTACTCATACTTCTGGCTCTTTAAACATCTCTACTCTACTTTGCTGTGCTCTAAACTGTTCTGTTCTCTTCTGCTTTTCCCTGTTATGTTGGTGTTTGTCTTTCAAAAATAATCACTATATGGAGAAACGAAGCTCAAAATATAATAAGGAATGTGAACTTTCCTGAGAAAATATTATAACACATTTAATGCTTCTCCTCCTTTATAATAATAATAATAATAATAAATTACTATTTCTAGAGCACGTGATTCATTGGTAGATGTTCTCGCGCGCTTTCTAAAATACTGACAAACTGAATCACTTACTTTGCCTACTTTCCTGCTGTGACCTCACCAATAGTACTGAATCTAGAAATGAAGAGATTAGAAACCTAGTTAGTAGCCTTTTGGCAAATCCAAATCCAAATCCAAATCCGAACTCGCAAAGGTACAAGATTTTAATATTTACGATTCCGATGGACGCAGTTTTTTCAACGGGATTAATTTTTGCGATTTTAGCGAAAATTCTAGAAGAATGAACAACAGCGTACAGTATACAGTAACGATGGACGCAGTTAATGGTAAAAGTGACGTCAATGTCAATGTCAATTGTACTACTCGAGGCGTTTTGTAAATTTCAGAATAGGACAAATTTTGTGAATTTTTATTGTATTTATTGTGAGGTAAAATACTTACGGTCGATAGGCTCATAGTTCTCATACTCTGCAAAGTAACAGATGTTTGGTCACTTTAAAGGTTTGAACGTAGAACTTGAATAGTTAAAATAAGTTAATTAAAACTACTGTAAATAACTGAACCAATAGCTAAAATGCGCCATGAGGTTAAAGGTTAATTTTAAAGCAATAAATCAAAACAAATAGCAAACAAAACCTGAGAGATGACAATCAAGGCTTTGTAACTTGTATTTCAACCTCTAATGATACAGTGTTATCATATTATACAATACAGCGGTGTTCGTCTTTCAAAACTAATCACTATATAGAGAAACGAAGCTCAAAGTATAATAGGGATTGTAAACTTCCTGTGAAAAGACTATACCACATTCAATGCTTCTCTTCTTTCTAAAATTCTGACAAACTGAATCACTTACTTTCCTGTAACATCCTCGATATGCTTCCTCCTGAAATAAATTAGAAATGAAGAGATTAGAAACCTAGACATTAGTCTTCTAACAAATCCCGAAATCGCAAAAGTTACAGGATTTAATTAATAATTTGTTTCCACTAATCATTTTGTTTTATCTTTTTTTAATTAATCGAGCGTTTTTAACATGAGCCCCCGGCTCGGGAGACTGGGCAACCACTCCCCACATTATCGACGTGAAATAAATTATTGTAACATCAAACTGAAAATTAATATACACATCGCAAAGGATGCTGGAGGTTTTAGCAAGTGTATTATGATTTCGATTTCATCATTTATTGTTTCCTTAGAGGAATCTAAGTTCCTGGAGTTTTTTTTATAATGGGAGAACTCCTGTTTCATCAAGACAAGCGCCAATACGATAGTAAACAGCGAATGCGGCATATCTTTTGCGGAAAAAACGTAGAATTTTGCAAATATACCCTTTGCTATTGCATAAAGAAGTTGATTTGTTCGTTTGTTGTATTAGGTAGGTAGACATTCGATAGGATGATGGCGAGTTTTGAATATGGATCCAAAGGAGCTTTAAATGCAAAGGGTTGGAATGTTGTCCAGGGATTCTGTTACACGGACCGACCACAGGCAGCCCAAGCTTAAAGTTAGTATTTGGTTCATTTGAGTGATTCAGTTTATAGGACTTTGTATGAGATTCATATTATAAAACTTTGTATGGGTAAATATAGATTTCGTATACCGTATAGGGGGAAATTTTTTCCGGATACAAAATTTTGCGGATTTCAGACTTAGAAGGTTTGCGTGCTTTAATATTTGCGATTCCAATGGACGCATTTTTCCCAACGAGATTAATTTTTGCGATTTTAGCGAAAAATCCAGAAGAAAGAACAACAACGTACAGGATACAGTAACGAAACATCACAATGGCTTGTGGAATTCTACCGGTACAGGAATGATCACAAGTCAATTGTCGTCAATGGTCGGTGGAAGTGTGGTATTTCCGAGGCTTTGGAGAGTGGCGTGCCTTCTGATGATCCGTTTGCAGCTTGAAAGCTGCTGATTGTCGGTAGTCACTTCACGCGATCTGCTTCTGTCTGTCGCCTCCAAGTATCGAAGCTGCAACAGTTTTTATATTTACTTTTGATGATCCGTTTTTTGACATTTTTCAAATATATCTTGGCCGTGACCGTGTTTTCAAATTTCGATGATTTACGTTATTGTAACTGAACTTTTTAAAGTTTTCACAACTGTGTTGATCAAGGTTGCGTTACTGAATTGAAGCATAGCATAGCATAGCACAACACAGCACAACATAGCATAGCATAGCATAGCATAGCATAGCATAGCATAGCATAGCATAGCACAGTACAGTACAGTACAGCACAGTACAGTACAGCACAGTACAGCACAGCACAGCATAGTATAGCACAGCATAGCATAGCATAGCATATATAGCATAGCATAGCATAGCATAGCACAGCACAGTACAGCATAGCATAGCATAGCATAGGATAGCACAGCATAGCACAGCATATATAGCACAGCATAGCAGAGCATAGCATAGCACAGCATAGCACAGCATAGCACAGCATATATAGCACAGCATAGCACAGCACAGCACAGCACAGCACAGCACAGCACAGCACAGCACAGCACAGCTCAGCACAGCACAGCACAGCACAGCATAGCACAGCACAGCACAGCACAGCACAGCATAGCATAGCACAGCTTAGATGCAGATAGCTTACCGAGGAAAAAAGAAAAGGGTGCAGTCAATTCTTCGCGGCATATTATTACACGGCAGTGTAATAATAATGTTTAACGCCATGCTTAAATCTTCTATTTCAAATGCGTGATAGCGAAATTGACCTTGGACTATGTGCATACAAACACTATCTCAACCGAACGTTTCATAATTAATTTTATTTAAAATTGAAACAAACTCTAGTTCGAAGAAACCTTTCACGTTTAATAAAATTGGTCTAAATATAATCGAGGTTATTGACTGAAACACAAGTACTCGGAAAATATTTTGTATTGCCAAATTGTGAAACAGAGTTTTAGACTGTGCGAATGCAAAACTCAAAACAAGCTTGAGCAACACTGCAACACGCCATGTCTTGAGCACTGATCAGGATCGTCCTCGCTCGTTCATGTGCGATTCATTTCGTGCGATCAGTTTAAGATATTCTGAACAATCATTTAGAAAAATTCATTCATTTTATTTCCCTGCTTTTGTATAAAACTGCGAAGGTTCGCATTGCTGTTCGCTTTTGATTATTTACGGCTTTGCTAGCTTGCTTTTAGCGTATTACATTTCAAGGCCAAGTAAAAAAAAAGTGGGGAAAAAGATGGCTAGCATCTCCGCCCGACCATCGAAAAAAGCCCCGACCCAATTTCTTTTACGTTCCTAGTTTTACTTTAAAAAGCTTTCAATGATATCGTAGGACAGATGAGTATTGGCAGTAGTTTAATATTGTCTTGTAAATTGCTTTTCAATATTGTTTTTCAAGATTTATATTTTAACAAGTTTGTAAATGGTGCACTTGTAAATGTTATACAGTAGATGTGGTAAAGAATATTGATACAAAAAGTGATTTCATACATGTTATATTTCGCCTATCATTTAGGACATCAAAGATGTTTCCTTTGTACTGAAAATTAAATTATTTAGAATTTTTTCATAGCATGCTGCATTGTGTTAAATTTCGTATTTGATATGTTGAGACCGAGTGGTTGTAACATTCAGTAATCAGAACGTGGATTTAAAAAAATCCTCTCCCACTACAACTCAATTTTGGAAAAAGGATGCTAACCAACATTTTTAGTTGGCCTGAAATAAATATAGAACAAATAATATCCGCAGCGAAAACTCTCCCTTCCCTTCTGCGCTAATTAAAATCTGAGAGTAATATTGAAGCGAAGAGGGAACATAACATAATTACCTTAACCGTTCCATTTACCCTATAACTCCTCCATAGGAGTCCATCCAGCGACAACCTCACCGTGTAGGCCTTCGTCCATTCCTTCCTAATGGGGTGACCCTGCGTTGCTACTGCGCAGACTCGGTAGCGTTTCCCGAAGTCGACTTGCAACCACGGATCCTGTTTTACTCTGGTCTTGGGGCACCAAGCGGACGAAGGGTTATTCAATCGTGCATAGTTGGCCGATGTTTCACTGCTCAGTTGGCTCGATGCTAACAATGTGTGTGGCTTAATCGCTTCTTTGCCTCCTTCACAGCCTAGTATCAGTAATAGATTAATCTCCGAGGAATGTTATTAAAAATTCCAAAGGCTTTGTTAGTTTTCCTAGTTTTAGCTGATTCTCCGTCAATGTCTCCGTTAAGTCTCCGGGGAGCAGCTTAGTATAGTATAGTTTGTATCTGGCCGGGAGGGGGAAGGAGCGGGCTTAGTATAGCTGTATCTGGCCGGTGGGGGATGGGGGGGGGGGAGAACTTTAAAGCATAGCTGTATCTGGCCGGGAGGGGGAAGGAGCGGGCTTAGTATAGCCGTATCTGGCCGGTGGGGATG
>JANVCJ010095924.1:0-10039 GCA_026413505.1 Epizoanthus ramosus
CTATCTATCTATCTATCTATCTATCTATCTATCTATCTATCTATCTATCTATCTATCTATCTATCTATCTATATATGTATCTATCTATATATCTATCTATCTATCTAAAGTTGATTACTATGGCTGAAAAGGATATCATAAGAAGCATCATGTCTTCTGAACTAAAGAAGATATATTTTGAGTACACATTATATTGAAAATATGCCCGCTGTGAAACCTTTTCGTGTGAATCGTTGTCGGAAATGAAATTGCACAAACTTTGTTACATGCATGTTTATATCTTGCTTCCATTCCTTGACGATTCTTAAAATTGCAGACAAGAACAGAAAGGATTGAGAGGGAATCGACGAAATGCTCAATGGAAACCCTATCGACAGACTGTACAGACAAGCGTAGTTATCGTTTTGCGTTTCTAGTTGGTTTCAAGTTCAAAATAATTGACTGATTGCAGCCTTTGCAAGTGAAAAACTCTAATGTTTATTCCTCGGCAGCAATTTTACAGATTCTAACCCTTAATAATAATTCTTTATCGTTTTAAAATGGAACTAAGCAAATAGAGATTGAGGGCAAATACATTTAGGCATTGAGTCGAAATGATGCCGGAACTGCAGCCAAATGCAAATACACACTATTTTATAACAACATAACAACAATGAGGCTCAGATCACAGAAAATTTAAGAACAATTTAAGAACAATGCTAGACTGGGTCAAGACTCGGAGCCATAACTATGTTTCAAGAAGAAATCATGATATTATTATTATCTTATTTCGCTAAATTTGTTTTCATTTTCCATTTGAATCTCGTTGCCACGCCGTAAACCGTGCGGCATGCTTGTATTCATTTCATTTTTGTCAAACTCAGTAGAATAATCTTACTAATATACCTCTTTCGATTGGGGGTTTGTTGTCCCATTTCAGATCATGTGACAATACTCTTGAGAATTCTTGATTTGTGTTTTAATCGTATACCTCCCATGCATCATTAGAATAACAAATAAACACTTATCAAGGAAATTCTCACATGGGACAACAAACTTTCAATCGAGTAACAATAATAACAACAACAACAACAATAATAATAACAACGACAACATCAAAACTAAGAACGAAAACAAAACATATACTACTGTTATTGAAACTAACATACACCTAGTTTCATCTAAGCACTATCTGTATTTTGATATACAATATTTATATTGTTATTTCAGGTTGTCAAACAAAAATTCTATGGAAAAGGAATTATAAACCAAACATTTACAGCTTGCGAGCTGGCAACACTTATAAGTTTATTCCCCGTGAGCTGAGCAAGCCGTACACTTGCTTTTATGATGACGATACACTGAAGTATCTTGCATGCAATGGAACTTGGGTTTCACTGGAATATGAAGGGTTGCAAATTTACGTTTCAGAGGTTAGTATACTTCAAACAAATCAAAACAGCAGGATATTTAACTCTAGTACATTAACATCAATAAAGTTCGGACGATTTCGGACTCTTTTTTGTGAATTTCGTACAAATTTCGGATAAAAATTTCGGACACTTTTGCAGTAAACGTAATTTTACTTCAAACCTGGAATTTGCTGGCAATATACAGAAGTTTGTCCAGAGTCAATATGAAATATGCTTTAATCATACACATCTTGTACAGTTTTAATACTTCAGGCTGAAAAGTGCAGATGCTCACCAATCGCAAAAGGTGATTCCAAGCGAGCAATTCTCTGTCGCTTGAAGGAATTTGTTCAACAGAACTATGACAGCACTGAACTAGAAGTTTCGCTTCAGGCTGTGGATGATACATTGCAAGCCGAGGATGAGAAGTACTTATAACAGTGTTGGGGATGACAGTCAAGCACTAATTCTGATTGAATACCAAGGAAAACTTTGTAAATGACTTCAAAAATGTAGTTTAATACATTTTCAGGCTTTAACAAAATGCATTACGGGAGGTACAAATTACAAAAAACATAGAGTACAGTGACGCGAATTAATTTTCGGACGCTAAATATTTTCGGACGGATTAATTTTCGTACACCTTTTTTGTCCGAAAAGAAATCCGTCCGAAATTATTTGAAGTTAATGTAGGCATTTAAAGGTGGTTGGCGGATCGCAGTATATACACAGCAAACTGATACTTAACGCTTAAGGTTTTATAAAAGGCGGAGACAAAGTAGAACATAACAAAGTCAGTAAAATAACAATTTGAAAAACATTTGCATACCCAATAATACGGTTTGAAATATTAATAATCTACTTGAACTATAAACAACTAAGTAAGTCGAAAATTAAGATTTTAGTTTTCAAAATTTTGAAGCATGACTAAAGGAGGCCCTAATTATATTAGTAAAATATTTAACAGTTATTCGACGAGGTGACGTTTTCTATCAGCTGAATTAAATCATTGCACATATTAAATCAACACAAGGTTTTATTAATGTGATTTTTATACCACTTTGATAAACCAAGATGGCCGCCATATATTAATTACAGTAAATGTTTCGAATATTATTTGTCTGATAGCTCGGCTATGGAGTAACCAATTGCACCAAAATTTGGGACATTTGTATATGTTTACCTGTTCTGTACAAAACATTTAAAATATTGTTCTAATATTAGTATTTTCTCGGACACCTTTTTTGTGAAAACCACCTATACATGAAGCTGCTTGTTTGCTTTTCAAAGGGGTGTGATCAAACATGAGTATCATGTTTGTCCATCGAAATAGAGCGGAGGTCGAAATTTTCAGTAATTGTAGCCTTATTAACAGGCTATGTCTTCACGCTAAATAGAGGAAGTTTTATTTTATTATACAATCCAAATGATAACGTATATTGAGATCAGTTCTAGCACATGAGAGGTCTTGGAGATTTTTGTTGTATTATTTAAAATTTGTTGATTTTAACTGTCGTGACAAACGGTGATTTTGTTGGCCTCAATCAATCAATCATTCGATTAATCAATCAATCAATCAATCAAACAATTAATCAATCAATCAATCATGATAAACTCAGTAAAACGTTAATGTTAGGAAGATCTGTTCAAAAATATAAGATCTGAATAGTGTTAAGTTTGAACAACTGTTGACATAGTTGTTGCATCATTTTATCAACTGATTATAAATTGATCCGTTATGAATACATACCATAAACATGAAGGTGGTTATCTGGTTTTACGTTAAATGGTAAGACAGTGTCATGTGATACGTTATCAAGACCCCTTCTTCACTAGCCTGGTCGCAAGTGGGTCGCTGACGACGGTGAAATAGCATTTATTTTGTAATATATGTGATTTATCTTGGTAGGAATAGACGGGGGCTATATATCAGAGTTTACAAGATATTAGTCTAACCAAATTGCCTCTACGTTGTCGACATTAGAAACGAAGCAGAAAATGTATGATGAACGTTTACTATTGATAGTTAATATTTTCTTATGTCATCTTATGATACAAACACAGCTTACAATATTAAAGAGTGTTGCATCAACCGTTCGTGGACGATTGTTACAACTTGGACTTCGATGTGAAGAAGATTGGTATCCTTACAAGGAAGTATCTGACTGCTTACTATTTAGGATACAAGGAACAATGAAATGTGAGTTTCGGTGTATGCTGTTTGGTTGTATATTTGTGGAAATATTAGTGTATAATTCCTTTGTCAATCCGTTTAATAATGTAGAATCTAAAATAATATTTACCAAGTGTCTCGTTTATTGAATGTTAGTTCCGAATTAAATTAAAGAGAAATTCAACAAACGAGCCAGTCGAACTTTCGACAGTATTTCGACGTTGGTTTGAAGATCGAATTGCCCATTTGCCGAATCTACTTCGTATAGTGTTGCTTAGTTTCGGTACACGAAAAACTTGAACTAGAAAGAGATGTGGTCGCTACTAATATTGAATGCCTGGAAATTCATTTTGATTGAATTAAATTAAACGTTAGACACAGGTGCTGGTTGCACTTAACGAGCGTCAAGCATTGTTAGTTATTGTTTTGACACCTTGTACGAGGCGATCGATCGTAATGGCGGTATAGTACTATTTTATTGGTAAATTAGATGTCATTTATGCCTATATTTTACAGTTTTTATCTCGATGTATCTGTAAATAAGTAAAAAAATATCGATTTCAAAACTTTACCCTTTTTCTCCTAAGACTTATCTGTCAAAGTTTCTGTTATCTGCAAACTGCGGTGAGCGCTTTGTGGAGCCAACAGGATGCGGCAACCGCTGCTTTCTGGCAGTAAGAAGAGAATTTTATTCTATATTATAGAAAGTAGAAAATTATAAATGTCAATTGAAAATATAAACCGAAAATCTAGCTAGTACACGTGCAGACATCTTGTGCAGAGGCCATTTACTCGAGGTCGTGGAGATGTGGTCGCCATGAACGTCAGCAACAAGTGAAGCAAGATGAGCTTTTGGCCCAACACGCTTTGTTATATTGTTGTCGATTGAAATAGGTATTAAATTGGGTGCATGTGAAATAATTAAGATTTTTGAACTGAGCGTAAATAAAATATATCACTTTCCTTTTTTAGTTAAAACAGTTCCTTATTCGCTAGAAAGCTGATATGACATTGTTATTTTTGACAAACAATTCTTGAAAAAGGGAAAGGATTATTTTCATAATATTAAATATTTCTTTATTTTTTCAATGTATCATTTTTAAACCAATGCTCCTCCTATGCTGGGATAAATATATTTCTGAGGAAGGAATGTAAGGAATGTAAGCTATGTGGGCATATAATTAGATACGGTATTTTGAAAGAAAGTTTATACAATGTCTCTGATGAACTGAGAGTAGTGTTTATGTGTTATTGCTGTTGAGACTTTCTAACTACTAAACTGTCAATTTAGGTCCCATGTCAACTTCTGAGCCAGTTCAAGAAACATCAACTGTAAATGCGCATTTATCCGAGAATCCTTCTTCATCGTCATCCATTGCACTCTACACATCAAATCATATATTGCTATCCACGTCTACATCGTTTTTGCCCTCCTCTGTTCCTAGTACTTCATTAAAGGGCGAAGAAACTACTTTAACAAAAGTACAATCATCTCAAAGCAAGGAAACGTACCACGCTTCCTCTAGGATCAGTTTACTACCATCATCTGTTCACCGCTTAAGTATCATATCAAAGAGTGCAGAAATTATCTGGACAAGAATGGTGCAATCTCAAAGTGAGACAACCCTCCATGGTTCTAATAACCGCCTTTTACCTTCATCTGTTCAGCGCGTCAGTCCTGCATCAAATTCTGAAGAAACTATCTTCAAAACGATTCTACATTCAAAAAGCGAGGGAACGCATCGTGTTTCTTCTGGGGTATACGAACTGTCTAATCGTGTACGTGTAGCGAACTCATGTTCAATTAACACCATCATGCAAGAAAAGGTACGACTCACAAAGTCTCAGTCGTATACCATTTGGAAGGTAAGTTGGCACTCATAGTCTCGTTACAATGAAGTATGACGTCATTACCTCTGAAAATGCCTTTTTAATGGTTTTATAAATGGGTTAGGTTATACATTTTGGTTGTAAAACTTCTTAGAATTCCAATAATATTCCTAATAAGTATCATTTCAAACTTACACAATAGGATAGCAGATAGAAACATAGCAATGATTATCAAAAGTCACATTTACAAGCACAAAACTGTAACAGAGTAAACGTTTCGTCATAATGTTCCCCGATAAATTTGGGGAGACTCCTAAAAAATCTAGAGAAGATTACTTGAATAGTGTAGAAGTTACTTAATTGGCGTGGACACTTTCTCCCGACCACCACCACCACCACCTCCACACCACCACCACCACCATTACCACCACCATTCACCGCCACCTGGCCCTATAGGGGAAATATGTAAGTCGCACTGATATAGGACTTTAAAAGACGTCGTTATCACTATATATAAGGAGACCCTATAAACAAATCAAAAGGCATCTTACTCAGTTAACAACTAAAGGCGTCAGCATTTTTGAGTAACACGTACGCATATCAGAGATATTTAGAACCGTTCATCCATTTATCACTGAAATTTGGAATGTTTTGTATAATTGGTCTTTAATCTCTTATACCAAAGTTAGTACATGTTACATCACATGCCATCTTATACAGTTATGACGCCACGGATTTCAAAAACATTTTGATTTGATAATTTGTATTGTCAGTTGATGCACACAATGGCAATGTTTGAAGTAGGGTTGGATAACCCTTAAAGGCATTGCCCCCTCCCTTCCTCAAGATTGTTCGAACTCGAAATTAAAAGATGGCAGACAAAATGGCGGATTTAGTTTGGGAGATCTGTTCCCATTGGGACGATTATTAATTAATTGGCAATTGTTGCCATGTAAACGAATTAATATACTGTGCACTAATTGAATGCAAAGTGCAATGCGAATAATGTTGTATAGGGCAATACTACTCCATTAAATACCATTAATTGTTTGTGTTCTGTTTTGATAGACACCTTCTCCTTCAGTTAAAGGAAATTCCGCTTCCAGAGAAGAGGGCGGTGATTCGGCTGTTGTGATTGTTGGCGGCCTGCTATCGGTATTAGTGGTCGTCATCGGATGTTTGACAATGATACTAGTGATCCGACATAAGGGAAAGAACAAGTAAGATCTGATATCTTGTATTGCATTGGTTCAGGAGTTAAAAGAGGGCTGGGACTTCAATCCAAAACGATTCTAGAGGACAGAGCGCCGCCAATTCGTTTGTTTTGCTACAACACAATTTACGTATCCCAATTGTCTAAGGAACTATGCAATTGGAGAATGCATTGCCTGAAATGTAATCCTGAAAATTTTCTAGTTCTAACTGAATAGCACTCCAGAGGCCGTGAAGAAAGAGGGGGGGGGGGGAGGGTGATAGACAGTGAGGAGCGGATAGCAAGTACAAATTTGTAGGGGCGGATGACTAAATATATCCAATATGATTTTTGTTTTTTTAAAAAGTTAGCAGTGGTGGAGTCTAGCTATTGTCTTCAGTTTCTGCGTAGAACTTCTTACAATTTTTTTGTGGTTAGTTCACAGACAGTGTAATCTTTTTGTTTCAGGAGAAGATATGGAGTGAAATCAATTCAAACAAGTGGAGTTAACAACAAACCTGAGGTTGATGCTAATTTGGCGGATAGAGGAAACACGGTCCCAATCTATGCGAAGGTTGACAAGAAGAAAAAGTCGAAAATACAAAAGAAGCTAAAGTTTCAGGAAAATGACACCGACACTTCGGATCTGGAGAGTGTACACAGAGATTCGGGTAATAGTTGGACGCCTTGTTATTGAGAAACAAAAGTACAAGGGTTGCTAAAATGATCGATCAAATACCATTAAATATCAGTCTATCAAATTGGATACTGTGGAACATCCTTGTAGGGTTTTAATTTTATTCTAGGCATACCACGATCCTCTTGGCGACCTTACTCAATAATCTTATAGCAACAGAGCGAATTTTGTCTTTGCTACACAAAATAATTTATACTTTGTCTTGCTGTTTTGCTACTTGAGATTATAGAGAGCTTTAGATCCGACAACGAGATTTACACTTCCGGTGCAGTGCGCATGCGTATTAGCGTGACCGAACCAGCACAACGCGGCAAAATCGAAGTGAGACTTTTGTCGACAACGAGATTTGAGAGGAAACTCGTCCTGCGAGAACGAGATTTTGAAGGTAGGTTTTAACCCTAAAAATAGCTGGTATATGCCCTCACTTGATGAGTAAATCAGACAAACTGATAGGAAATCAACATGGGATGGTAGTAAGTACTTTTTTCTCCCAGACTACAGTGGGCGACCTTAAACTCCTTGTTGTTTACAATCTAAACGTGAAACATTGGGACACCGACTACGTGTGTACAAGTTTAGTCGGTACCAATCCTCGCGCGATCAAATCTCGTACTCATAGTTGTAGTCGTTGTCGGATCTAAAGCTCTCTATTAACCAGTGTGTTTCAAGTATAAAACAAGCCTTTCCATGGCTTGTTTTTGAGAGTTTACGATAATAATGCATGCATGTTGAGCATTGCATGTTGGGAGAAAATAAACTCGGTGCAGTTGTATTGAGTTCACTTTTGCCAAATTCCCAACTGAGCATGCAATGAATGATTCATAACTAGTGCTCAACAGTAGTACATATAAATGTGCCAGGAGATTGTGGGTTTGAGTCTGCCTCATTTCCTCCTCCCCCTCCCCCTCAATTTTTTTCTTGAAAATTCCAAAACGAGACCAGGGGACAGGTTAAGGTGGTGGGTGCCTCACTGAGAGCAATATTATATGTATGTATATATTACATGTATATGACCCCTGTATTACATGTATATGACCCCTGTATTACATGTATATGACCCCTGTATTACATGTATATGACCCCTGTATTACATGTGTATGACTCCTGTATTACATGTATATGCCCCCTGTATTACATGTATATGACCCCTGTATTACATGTATATGACCCCTTTGAAAACCATGTTAATGAAGGGCCTCCTCATGAAATATTAATGATAAAATGTCCCAAATGCAGCATGATAATGGTGGTGGCTGCAGGGAGAGGACCCCTTGTCAGGGCCTCTCTGAGAGTAATACTCTATGTCCCAAATTTATGCAGTGTGATTATGGTGGTGGGTGCAGGGATGAGACTGCTTCTGAGGGCCTCAATCTTCAACAGTAATATTTTATGTCCCAAATGCAGTGTGATTATGGTGGTGGGTGCATGAAGGGGACTCTTTGTGAGGGCGTCTCTAAGAGTAATATTGTATGACCCTAATGCAGTGTGATTATGGTGGTGGGTGCGGGGAGAGGACCCCTTGTGAGGGCCTCTCTGAGAGCGGCTGATGAAGCAGGACACAAAGTGCGGATTTACGCTGTGGAGAAGAATCCCAATGCAGTGGTCACGTAAGTTTCAGCTTATCCAACTAATTACATGTAGTACTAACGAGAGCTATCATTGTACAATTCTCTGATAGGCTAATAAGAAAGTAAGCATGTTCTGCTGATACAGACTAGAATCAAGAATTCAACTTCGTATATATGTACATGTACTGTATATACATGTATATGGAGTATGTGTGTGGGGTTATATCTATATAGCCAACTGACTTCCCCGTAACTCAAGGGATCCCACAACCTATTCCCATTTGAAAGGTGATACACAGAGGTTTCTGATATGAAATGAATATGTAGGGTATATTGGGAAACGAAAAACTTCAACCAAGAGAACGGTTAGAAAGGAGAATGAAAAATCATGTTGCCTTGAGCGGGATTTTGAACCCACGTCCTCAAGGTTACTAGTGACTAATAATAATAATAATAATAATAATAATAACCTAATTTCTTAGGTTACACATCTAAAAATCTCGATGGGTTTACAACAATACTGATATTAGTACAAACCCTGTTTTGAGCGCTTTTGAGTGCAGTAGTTGATCCCCCACCCCACTCCCCACAGTAACAGTATTAGTAAAGTTGTTGGGTAAGATCAGCGATCATTCCTTGCTATTCATTTTGTTAGACTGGAAACGTTAAAGGAGGAGGAATGGGGCGATAAGGTGACTGTCGTGTCGTCAGACATGAGGGACTGGGATGCTCCTGAGAAGGTAAGGAAGCAAATTTCAATCAATTTGTTCCTGATTTAATTTTGAGGAGCCCTCTGACTCTGACTCCCAACCAGAAGGCCCCATGCATGTTCAATATTCGACCTAGCCAAGGGTTGGATTTTTGTGTCTTTCTTTCACCACACCGTCCGTGGACAGGATGTTGAGCTGTTGGTCTTGTCTCCTGAAACCTCATCTGCCTAGGGGACTTAAAGGGGCTATGTCACGGTAATGCGCATGCTCTCAAGTCATGTCATGAACAAAGCCTTCACAGAAATGAAACACAAGTTGTAATATCAACAGGATGACAAGAAATTATTAAATGGTTATATAATGTAAGAACCGAAAGTGTCTAAATACAAGAAACACAATTATGACAGCGAATGGATTTAACTTATTTAGTGTCTAGCCTGGACCGAAATTAAATTGAGAGTTTGTAATCCGTTTTAAT
>JANVCJ010095935.1:0-10036 GCA_026413505.1 Epizoanthus ramosus
TTGTATTTTGTTCATTTTGGAACATTTTTAAAAATCTCACGGTTTGGGACCTAAATCTCAAGGTTTTTCGGGCAAATATTGGAGACCTCACGGTTTGGGGGTTTCAGAGGTTGGAAGGTCTGATATTTTAAAAACGGCAACTGCAGATTCCTGTAAATTTTTCCGTCCATGTAAATTGATCAGTAATTGATACATCTAACAACAGGTCCAAATATCGAACCGTTAAGATTCGATATTTGAACATATTTTGCAAACATGCACTGGAAATAATTCTCTTAAAACTCATTAGAAGATATAGGACATATAGCAATTTTCTAATTAAAGACACAAGACTTAATAGTTATAGCAATAACTCACGTTTCGCTCGCCGAATCTTCCATTCTTTCTTCAGTACCTCTCGCTTGTTTGGAAGCTCTTCGTAACTTTGGGGCGCGAAATTTTAAAAGTTTGACTGCATAATTTCAGTGCCTAATTAACGACAAAAATAAGTTTTAACCAATCAGAAGAAAGTGCGTGCACAAAGAATGGGCTGGGCGGGGGACTGGAAATCACGAAGAAGAAATGAAGCTTCAAGAAAGGTATTTAGAAGGGTCCTGAAGGGATTCCATTTTCCCAGCCCAATTTTCTGCCAAAATCCCAGCCTATTTCTGTTCCAGTCTAAACTTTGGAAAAGTCCCATTCCCATTTCAATTTTTGAGATAGTTCTTTTCCAGTTCCAGGGCCAAAAATCCATTATCCCAGCATAGAAAGAGGCAAATCCCAGTTCTCATCCCATTTTACCCCTTCAACACCCTCATTTAGGACTATAAATTCTATTAGATGACGACGAATGTTAATAAAACACTTGCTTACTTGCTTGCTTACTTGCTTGCTTGCTTGCTTGCTTACTTGCTTGCTTACTTGCTTGCTTGCTTACTTGCTTGCTTACTTGCTTGCTTGCTTACTTGCTTGCTTACTTGCTTGCTTGCTTACTTACTTACTTATTTACTTGCTTACTTTCCTCCTTCCCTGGTCTGTAGCTGCTTGCTTAGGTTTTTCAGATTTCTTCTTGAAATAATTACAGTATCCTTACTTGTACTCTGTGCTAACATTCCCATTGTTTTATATAATTGAAGACTTTGTATGCACAATTTTTTGGTCAAATATTAAAACACAGATGTAAGGGGCTATCTAAGCCGGGGGGCACTATCACCCCCTCCCCCTCCCCCAAGGACATTTTATTTCGCCATTTGTAAACGGTAAGTGCTATCAACTTGGTTGTGATAGCACTGATGAGAAGTTAACACGGAAGACTTACAACAAGATGGTGTTTTATTTAAAAAAACATTGAATTGGGATGAGTCTTATTACTGGTGAACAAAATAGAAGCTAATAGAATCAACAATAATCGGGTTCATTCTGGGCTGCAGGCAGCCCCTTGTTTTAATATGCATCTTGTTTTAATATGTCCATCTTTTTATAATATAATTTATAGGTAGCTATGGTATTACTACTGAAGAACAATTATGCAAAATGTACAAAATATATTAACTAAGGCAAACTACAATGTTGGAGAATGTTCAGCAAAAGTCCATTATGAAACTCTGAAGACCACATACACTTGAGAGGTATTATGTCATATACAGCACAAAGGGCGCATTTGTTTGGGATATTCTTATTCGGGAATACCCAAGTTTGTCATTCTGTGACGGACAGCTTTATGTAACTATACAATAAAATTAGTGGTGTTGCAACTTCCTTGTCACGGTAACGACAAGCATTAAGATTTGGGAGCTTTACTTGCAGATGAGAGTGAGAAACGTTTCCTGGTTTATAGGGCCATGCCAAGAAAGAAATGTTGGGGTCTTGCCTTCCAGTAGTTTTTTTTAAATTTTTTTTTATTTAAACATATTTGTTGAAGCATTTGCTCCAGAGCAAAAATGCCGATCTAAGGAGCTCACGCATGTTACAATATATATCAAGTACTGAACATTGAATTACAGTGCAGGTGCAGTGCATGGGTAAAGACGTGCATTGAAAATTGAACGAGAATAGTTTACGTGGTCGGAACTAGCAGTTGGCAAAGCGATACGAGTCTCTTATAAAGCACTGAACTTGGTAAAATATTTGACAATTTTGCTCATCGCTAAGTAATGGTGAGCCAGAAACAAACAGCTCGGTTTTTTAGGTTAAAGCCCCTATTTGGTTCCGGCTATTCTGAGGATTACGATTTTGGGTCTGAACTTCTAGAATCGCAGAGGCAAATAATTGAAGAGTTCAGGTGCAAAAGCAGCCCATGTGACGTTTTCAGTTGAAATTTCTGGAATCTTAGAAAATCTGTATTTTATCATACCTAAAATTGTAACTTCAGATGGGTTGTTCAGTGGCTTTAAAGCACGGTTTCAAACACCTAGTAGAATTTGGCAAAGTCTGAAGGAAAGGAGGTGGCATACCGAAACTGTACAAGTTATAGGTAATTTATTACATCAAGATTGCCTGTTTAAGCCTTCTCTGATTGTCTCAACATATCCACAATGCATCTCTTTTTCTTTGCCTAGCTCTTTTGTTACAAGTGCCATCAATGTCTCCCTGAAACTCAAACTTTGAACTTAGGGCGGTTCCATTTGTCGTAACTGGCCGGTCTGGCTGGCCTTAGCAAATGGAATGAGGCAATTTAGGGAACTGGTTTAGGCCAGAATGGCGCCGCTACTGGAGCTGTAGAAGTACTGAGCAGTCTATACTTTGTTGTACAGAGTAGTTGTACACAACAGAAGGTGATAAACTGCCTGAACAGATGGGCCGGACCCGACAATTAGAAAGCGCCCTTAGCTGTGGCCAACAACTTTGGTACAAACCACACTCAAATTGGGCCATCATATGCCAAGTTATGGGGGCACCGTGCGGCCAATTCTTTTAGCACCAAATTTTTTAAAATGAAAATCTAGAAAGTGTCAAGATTACCAGCAATTTGGAGGATTTCTAGTCGTGATAGAGCATATAGTAGATTATAGTGTAGAGTTTGTGATAACAGAAATTACAAATCATACTCGTTCCTAACAATAATAGGATCTAACTAATTAGTATAAATATTGTACATAACTGCATGTGGATGTATTGTTTTATAATAGCATGTTCACGTTTAAAGGAGCTTTTTAGCTCCTGGCTGATACATGGATACTAAATAAATTATTACTATTATTATTATTATTATTCAAACTTTGTAGTATTGCTGTCATTTTTACACCAAGCTCTTCAATTGATCTGTGAGATACTGATAACATCACAATATTTTGTGATAACCTAGTACAATAATTGTTATATCATTCAAATGTTTTGAGTTTATTCAATAATAAAAATTAGATGGCAAGGGAAGTGAGAGCTGACTATGTTTGGAAGCTTCAGTATTATTTTCAAGCCTCAAAGCACTAAAAGCTGTCAGCATTACACATGAGGACAACGGTAGAATAATGCAAATTTACTGTTACTTGCAGATAAGATATTGATTAATAATAATAATAATAATAATAATAATAATAATAATATTAATAATACATTTCTAAAGTGCCTTATTGAAGACTTCTAAGACACTGGTACATATTACGAAACATATAAGGAAATAAAACTAGTAGAATTGATCGTATTGATCAAACGAAGTTACAACTCTGTTTTTGATAGCTTTTTAGCTGTTTCTTGAATATATTGGTGGTTTTGCTGTTATAATAAACTATGTGCTGTTGTATCTTCAGATTCAGTTAAAAGTTCAAGCCAATGAAGAGTTGTCGCACCACTCATTTCAGTGTCTAATCCAGCTGGCTTCATTAACAGGGCCAATATTCCCCAATGACAAGTCACACACCGAATATCTTGCCCACTATGTATCAGGATTCCTGCAAATGTCGAAGAGGTTGGTTCAGGATTTTATTGGAATTTAGATTCATTGGATACTTATCTTGTTAATAATTAATAGATATTAATTATTTCAACTGTGTGAATCTGCATTTATGTCACTGACAAATTATATCAATAAGAAACTTTTAAGATTTTTATACAAAATGCAAGATCCAAGATCAGTTTTTTACATTATTTTATCTTGTATTTTTAGCTTCTGTTATTTTAATGCAATAATGTAAGCACATTGAGGCTTGCAAAATGCGCAAGAACTGTAATTATTATTATTATTATTATTATTAGTTTTTGCATTTTAAATCTTCTTGCAACGGCAACACATATAATTTAACCCTATCTTACATGGGCTTTTTGAGCCCATGTAATTATAAAGAAACATAATTATTATTTTATAAATTAAATAAATTTATACACTTGGTTGTTTCCTTTCAGTTTAGAGATGTCAGGACAAATGGCCCTGGGACTAGGCAGTATTGTGAATCGGTTGGTGACTGTGTTTCCACACACCTCATTCACGGCATTACACAGCACTGTTCTGCAACCCTTTGTTGAGCTGTTGACAGAGCTAACATGTTCATTTCTTCAGTCTGTCGCCAGGGAAGAAGAGGTTTGTTTGCAATGGACTTAATCCCATTCATGTCCAATCTATTTGGCCATCTTAACTTGTTGTGTTTTGTGAGTGTGTGTCATGTTTTTGTTCATTTAATTTTATTTATAAGTCAGACCAAAAAAAGTTGTTAATAAAATAAATGAACAAAAATAAAAATAGTTGTTATATAATACATTCCAAAAACAATGTGCCTCAATATAATAAAGAAATAGATGCATAATACTATCCGCTAGGTTATTACTACTGCTACTATTACTACTTGTATTCATTTTGGTCTACGTGCTATCTTGTTTATTTCGTGTAAAATTTAGCCTTCAGGTGAAAAGCTCGGCACTTCACTTACCATTGGTAACTGCTAGTATTATATTATTGTTGATTATAATTATAGTAATAATATCCCAGTTATGTGAAGTTAATATATTTTTTAATAGAGTTTTTGATAATTGTGTAGTTAACAGTTGAATGTTACAAATTATACATTTTTGATATGTAAACTGTATGTAGTGGACTACAGTCCTGAATAACGTTTGTAAATCTTGGCTGAGTGTGGGAGGGGCAAATTTTGAAACTTTGTTAGGGATGTCCACTTTTAAGATAATTATGTACATGGACTTGTATTTAGGTGCATTCAGAAGACACAAGTTTTATGGAAGCCGTGGAACAGATGATGGAGGCATGGACCACAATTCTTGAACATTCTGAACAATATCCACAATCATTCTTTGATAAGAGTGCCATCAGAGTTTTCAACTGCTACCTACAATGTCATCTCACCACACCAGATGGATTGCGTGGCAGTCTTAATGGCACAAATGGGGATAATTTAGATGAAATTTGTGACATTGAGGGTGATGACCGTGAACTCTTTGCAGATCAGTTGTGTAGCGTGGGATATTTTGGCCGGCTGGTTCCGAGCCATTCTGTGCCATTGCTTACAAGATTGTTAGAAGACAGAATTGGGAAATTTGAGAAGCACCTTGTTGAACTTCAAACAGCAGCAGGTACAGTGAATATAACATTTACTTGTATCCCAAAACCATTGTGCTAATAATAGTTATTTGTAAATTGGATAGAAAGGTTGAAAATGATTGAAAATAATGTGAAATGGAGAATGTTTGAAGTAATTTGTCTGGCTCTTTTGAAGAAGAGCTAGCCCAGTGAAAACGTGTTTTTTCAGTGAAAACTTATTACCACCCCAGAAAGTTATACAAACCTAAATGCTAGGTAGGTAGGTAGGTAGGTAGGTTGGTAGGTAGGTAGGTATGTAGGTAGGTAGGTAGGTAGGTAGGTCGATAAGTAGG
Source organism: Epizoanthus ramosus (assembly GCA_026413505.1). Classification (NCBI taxonomy): domain Eukaryota; kingdom Metazoa; phylum Cnidaria; class Anthozoa; order Zoantharia; family Epizoanthidae; genus Epizoanthus; species Epizoanthus ramosus. Next base: position 5,797 of record JANVCJ010095935.1, read on the forward strand.
TAGGTAGGTAGGTAAACTTTATTTATACACGCTAGCCCCAACAACAGAAGATTTTTATATTCAGGACTGATCTTGGATTGTTTCTCTTACAAACTATGTGTATCTTTCATCCTAGGTTCTGTCCCAGCGGATCATTTTCATGGTTTAGATAGCTTGTATGAAGATCTGCATTGGTTGATTTTACTTGCTGGCTATCTACTGGCTGACGAGAGCACAGGCGAAACTCCACTCATACCAAAGGAGCTCATCAAGTATTCTGCGTCACATGTGGAACAGACAGACATGCAGGCAGCACTGAATGTACTGTTCTCATCACAAAACAGAGTTTTAGGTACTACTATGATAATTTTATTCAACAGTACATGTATGAACAAATGTCGTAACATTGTGTTACCGGGAAGGGAAATAAAATTCAGGATATAATTTACATGTATGGCCAACATATCAAAAAAGGAAGTCCAAAAATGTAGATTTGTAGGACAAGGTAAAAGCAGACTGCAGATTTCCAGGAAAAACGTTTTTGCATAGAACCTACAGTATCTAAGGTCTAGCCTGGACTGGAAATTAAATCCATTTTAATCTTCCCCAATTTTGACCATCCACGTTCCTTTATGACTTATCATCATCTCTATTGTGTTTTTCTACCACGTAACCTGTTATTTGTAGATTTCCTGTGTCAGATTTGTGGATGATTTTGTACATCACAAAAATGCCTTGAAATAGCCGTGACATAGCCCCTTTAATTTCATTGGTGTTATTTTAATGGGGTGTTGAGAGATTTAGTGTTGCTAACTTCTGATGATGACCTGTTTGTTTTCTTCACATTGCAGGATCACCAAACTCATCCTCAGTCAACACAAGAGTGGACCCACTGGTTAAGTTAATCTCGTCACTCCTCCACTTAGCAGACATTGAAAGAAGGGCCCTATCGTCAAGTATGGCCCATATTCTAAGCCCCCAGGTAGGAGGAACTCTTGTGTGGTTCCTCCAGCACTGGTCCCGTTCCTATTTACTACCAGACGAGTGTGAGTACGACCAGCTGAGCGTCACTTTGTCCACAGTGTTTGGACAGGACACAGAAGGTAGCAAATGGGTGGTTGGGTTCCTGCTCAGTAAGGTTCAGTCGAATCTGTTGTCATGGTCAGCAGAACCACAGCTGGCAGAGGACACTGTTATGCTGTTGTTAAGTCTTGTTGACACAAAGCGGAAGTAAGTATTCCATACTGTTTACATGTATTATATAACATATTACTCTCAATTGTACTTTCAACATACATTATGTGAGTTTGATCTAGCCATAATTTAATTGTTTTGTTCATTCAGAGCTAAAGTTTCAATGTCATTTGAAACCCTGCAATGGCTGGCACAAGAACATGCATCAAATAGACCGCCTCTGAACCAGCTCCCCTCTGAAATCCAAAGGTGTCTAGTGCAGGCATTAGTTTGTGCTGGTTCAGCAACTGAAGACCTTTCAACAAGGGATCAGTATTGGAACCAGGTTGGTACTGTACGTAACTGTGTTGCTTAGACTACAATGTAGGAATTAGACATGTTCAACAAGGGACCAATATTGGAATCAGGTTGGTACTGTATGTAACCGTGTTGCTTAGACTACAATGTAGGAATTAGACATGTTCAACAAGGGACCAATATTGGAATCAGGTTGGTACTGTACGTAACTGTGTTGCTTAGACTACAATGTAGGAATTGCATTTGTTCAACAAGAGACCAATATTGGAATCAGGTTGGTACTGTACGTAACTGTGTTGCTTAGACTACAATGTAGTAATTGCATTTGTTCAACAAGGGACCAATATTGGAATCAGGTTGGTACTGTACGTAACTGTGCTGCTTAGACTACAATGTAGTAATTGCACTTGTTTAACAAGGGGCTAATATTGAAATCAGGTTGGTACTGTATGTAAGTGTAACCATACATGTTGCTTAGACGACAATGTAGGAATTGCACTTGTTCAGCAAGGGACCATATTGGTATCAGGTTGGTACTGTATGTATCTGTGTTGCTTAAACAACAATGTAGTACATGTAATTACACTTGTTCAACGCAGGACCAATATTGGAATCTGTCTATTTTATGATGAGAAGTTTACATTATGTTCAGTATATTGAAATTTCAGAAGTAGAAATGTCATTTTTACATACTTCTGCAAACATATAGATATCGTGTACCAGAAAGCAGTAAGAAAACAAATATAACAAGCTCCTTTTTGCTTTCCAGTTTTTGCAGGCACTGCAGACTCGCTTCACTGGCTTATGTCATCAACCCAACTTCGCAAAGATTTCTCAGAAGGAACATGTGAAGAATGAAATTTTCAGCCTGTTGGAGTCATTTCGTGGCGTTGCTATGGCTTCAGGATTAGAAAGTACCAAGGCACTGTTTGCATACATAGTCCCTATATTATATGATAGTGTGGCCCTCCTGAATGTTTATCAAAACTTTCCAGAAATTGTGATGTTGGTGTTGGAGCTCTTTGTGGACTCAGTTGATGCACAAATTACGTATTTGAATGATGTAAGTTGTTATTGTATTTGTAGAGGATTCTTGGAATAACTTATGTTGAGTATACTACAACCTCTCTTGAAAAGAAGAGAAGAAACAGCAGAAAAGAAAACAGAAGAGAGAAGAGGAGAGGAGAGGAGAGGGAATGACAGGGGAGGAAGGGGAGGACAAGAGGAGGGGAGGAGAGGAGAGGGGAGGAGATGAGACGATTAGATATGAGAAGAGCTCTAGGAGGGGAGCAGAGAAGAGAAGCTCTAGAATTTAACACAGTGTGCCAGGTATTTTTGCTATAGAATGGTTATTGCATGCACTCATTCACTCACTCAAGCAGTATGTTTTACGTTGCACTGTGCAGGATGACACAAGCAAGCTGTATGAAGTCTGCCTAGCACTAATGGAAACATATGCTAGGTGTAGCCTTGGTAAGTGTAGAATCATTACTTTTTAGCCACTCTTAGATTGTAGATTGATGAGCATTGATATTTTTTTAAATGCGCACTTTAAGAAATAAAGTTATAATTATTATTATTAGTTTCAAACTCACGGGAATTACCTAGGGAAAAGTCATACGATTTGGAAAATTAGTGAAAGTCATTAAAAGGTCATGGAATTTTGATATAATTTGTTCCTGGAAATAAAGACCATGGTCAAAAACCTATGGAAAGACAGTGGGAAATCACTGACATTTTGTGTTCAGTATACCACTGGAGGCATGGCAATAGCTGATCCCGTTGTTGCTTAGGTACTGGAATTTGGCAAGATATAACAAGCTTGACGGCCAAATAACAATATAGTGTCTTTTGTATTGGTTTGGACTTGTGTAATCAGTCGTGGAAAAGTCATTGAAATTTGAAATATATGAACCATGGTTACCTAAAGACCCATTGTCAACATTGAACAATGATTTTGAATTCTGAGAAATTCAGGGTTCATATGGGTTATGGAAGTCCAGGAAAGTTATGGAATTGTTTGCAGTAGAGTGATCATCCAGGTTTGTGTAGTCCTGAGAAGGACTGTTGTTGGTGACTGGCGTTTCGACAACCTGTGTGGAAGTCATCTTCAGAGTCAATAGAGCAAAGTCGGCCATGTAGGCAGTATTTATATTGTATTTTAATACTTAAAAGTAGGTGTCATTAGTGTTGTGGTCTAGTTTCACGTGTTGGTCTAATTATCTGTAGTTGTGTAGTTGAATGTGTAGTCCATCCATCCCAGTCTGTTGTTATTGATACATGTTCATGCATTTATCCTGACAGGTAAACACACAAGTTCAGCACTGGCTGAGGAAGAGCAGTTTACAGATCTGCTTTTGTTAATGAAACTGCTGACTAATATATTGTCTAAGGATTTCCTAGAATTTATAACCGCTGATGATGCTGGTAGCAACAAGGTGTCAGCTGCAGACCTGACCTTATATGGCCTTAATATTGTGATTCCCCTCATGTCCACTGAAGTACTTAAGGTTTGTACCACCTGTGGCTGTTGTGTTAGTTTGGTGATGGGAGCAGTCGTGTGCATTTTTAAAGAATTATTTTATATGATTAATTGTTTTGGGAGGGAGGCCAAGGGATTGCAGAATCTCCCTTTCATTGTCATTTCATCTCCCCATGCCCAGTATAGGCGAAATTTGGCCTACCTATCATTTGAAACATATCTAAACCATTTTTCAAAATATCTCCAAATTTGGCCTACCTATCTTTAGAAACATATCTAAACCATTTT
>JANVCJ010095946.1:0-11016 GCA_026413505.1 Epizoanthus ramosus
CTGGAGAGAGGCTCTCGCCAACTGTTTCGTGCTCTGCACACGGACTATAGCAAGTACCACAAGTTCAAAGGGAAGGTCTGATATGGAGGCAGAGACAGTATGAAAGATTAATCACGTGGCCATCGTTAACGTCTCGTTGCGCTATATTAGAGAGTTCAAACATCGCGTATACCGCGAGCGTGAAACGTCCAGCAGCCGTGTGCCGTAGGTTCGCCATTTTGTTTGGTTCAAGCTTCACGTACACGCGGTGCTGTCAAACGTCAGAACACATCTCCTCGCTTAGAAAACGGACGACGCACAACAACAAATTCGCCAAAATTCAGGTCTTTGTAACCAGCGCCTGCCGTTCGCTATTACTACTAAAGTACTACTTCGTAACGCTTTTTTATTATTCCCCAAATACTTTAACACAATATTTGTGTGCCCACAAACAACGATTTTTTCGTATATATGTTAGGCTTATGTTTCTGTTGCTCAAAGTAACAAAAATATGACAGTCTGACATTTTCGAAAAGATGGCATTTTGTTTTGAAAGCTGGTACACCATTGTTCTTTCTTTCATTTTGTGAAGCTGTTCCCGTTCGTGCGACGTGTTCACTTTCCCTTGATGCTTCTAATATGTTTTTTTTCACAGTGGCTTTTGAGAAAATTTCTAGCTCAGAATAACTGAGGCGCATCGGTACACTTGGCCTCGCCATGAAGCCACAGAGTTGAAAATCTGAAATAGAATTGTCGTAAAAAAATGGATATAGATAGATAGATAAATAGATAGGTAGATTGGTAGGACAGGTAGGTAGGTAGGCTGATTGATTGATTGATTGATTGATTGATAGGTAGGTAGGTAGGTAGGTAGGTAGATTGATTGATTGATTGATTGATTGATTGATTGATTGATAGGTAGGTAGGTAGGTAGGTAGGTAGGAAGGAAGGAAGGAAGTTGGGTAGGAAGAAGGTAGATGGTTGATTGGATGGTGATTCACAGTCGTTAATTCGTGCAAGACGGAGCTGAGCTTAATGTTGACGTTCTTAATATGTTCTGTGCACGGCTATTTATTAGTTCTTTATTTTATGAATGTCAGCTGGCACGACCACAAAAGGTTTCACACAAAACATAATTTCGGAACCGATTTTTATATTTACAAGTGTAGATTCGCTTTACTGGAACAAGTTTACACAGCTTAAGTATATTGTTGCTTCTTTCGGTGGTCGGCAATCTCCAGGACACGTGCCAGTACGCTTTCAATCACATCCAAGGAGTTCAGTCCAGCCTGAAGAACCTGTAGGAGTACAAGGAAATCACGATTTGTACCAAACTCGAGAATATTATCCCAACAGACAAGTGTGACCTTTAGATATGCACAATTTGATATTTCTTTGCACTTACGTTGCTATGAGCTACAGGATACCTCGGGTTCTAATGGTCAGTAATACACCATTTTTCTAATACAAAATTTATCTAGATCCAGTCCTTCGTGGGGGCAAAAAGCCATTACTCGGTCACATTTTGTCTCATTAATTCAACAAAAACATCGCATTTTGCCCCACGAAGGACTGGATCTAGTGAAATTTTGCATTAGAAAAATGGTGTATTGCATCCCTTAGATTTTTAATAAATCAAGAAACTAACCAGTATTTATGTTGTCTAGTGTTTTTCCTGGTTATTTCTCAACTCGAACCGTTCCTCTTTGTCATAAGTATCCATCTGATGTGTGACCGAGAGTACGGAAAGTTTAACCAGCGCTCTTTTAGTATTTGTCGTATGGACAATGAACTTGGGAACCTCGGCAACCAGGACGGGAACCGACTTCACTACGCTTGGCAAAAGGCTTTTAACTGAAATTACAGAGTACATTAAACTGTACGCGAGCATGCGTCAAGCTGGCCACCTGTTCACCTTCAACTTCAGAAATACAACGTGAAATTGTCCTGTTATTATTTGGTGTTGAAAACTAGTATTTCTACTTGCTATAATTCGCACTCCAGCGAATGGATTGACCCTACGTAATGGAATTTAAGAGAACAAGAAAGTAGAATTTCTGCTGTCGCCGTCCTAGCTGTTCAAGTCCCTAATAACAAGTAAGTAAGTAAGTAAGTAAGTAAGTAAGTAAGTAAGTAAGTAAGTAAGTAAGTAAGTAAGTAAGTGACTTTATTTAAGTGTTAAATGTATTTAGCTCGTGTGAACTAATTGGGGACACTGGACCTATGGTGTAACGTCCTTGTCCGAGAAGACGTGAAGGTCTAACCGTTTACAGGTATTAGAGCAAAGGCAGCACCTTCTCCTCTCTCTGGGTTAGGATTAGGGTTAGGTTTTGGGTTAGGATTAGGGTTTGGTTTAGGGTTAGGGTTACGTTAGGACTAAGCACATGTGCTCTCGTTTCAGAGTCAGTCGTTTCCCGGCTATATGTAACCTTCCTTCCTCACTTCCGACTCCATGTTCCTTCGTATACTTCAGGATATCTTCAATGCCTTGTAACTATATTCGTTTTCACAGGAACGAGTGGGATTCTTTTAATCCCTTTACTAACGTGCTCTGGTTGCACTATCTGGCTGACAAGATGTTGAAGAAGAAATCGTATCCCACGAAGGATAGGAAACACGACTCGGCACTTAGAAGATTCCTCAGGCAAGCACAGAAATTCGACTCGTGTGTTGATATGGTATTGGAGAGGTGCTTTGAGTCTCTGTTGTAACTCTCTGGATGTGATAGCTATAGTTAGACTGGAGGCAAAGGACGCCGTTCACCACGGGAAAGGCTGTTAGGCCTGCACCAAACGCCCCGCTTCTCATGACCTCAATCTAATTACAGTTTGGGTCGACCCAAATTAATCGATTTCGGCTGTTGAGTACAACATCGAACGCACAATGCAGTAGAGGCTCTAGATCTGTTTGTAACTGCTGTTTCGGTGTCTGATTTCTCTGTTTTACGCAAACTCAACTGGGTGTCCCAATTGAACACTTTTCCAACCGTTTTTGGTTGAAATGGTTGCTCCTTGGGGACAGTCATTACCAGGCTTCCTCGACGGAGAAAGATAAGCAAGATAGCCGAATTCCTTTATAAGAATCTGATGATAAAATTGAGGCGGGGTACTACAGCACTTTCCCTAGAAATGATACCCGCTTGTCGTGTTATTGGATATGTCGAAGAAGTTCATTATCACAATATAATCATTTCTGTAAAACAGCCCCCATTTTGTTTGTTGACGACTTTTTGACGGCAAAAATCGGCTACATACGAAGAATAATGCCAGCGAATATGTCATTGGCCATTAATCATCGTTTTCAACCGTTTCAACCAACTTTTGAGTTAGTTGAAAAGTTGATAACTTAAACGAACCAAAAGCGGGGATTTTTTCAGTAGAACACGAAAACCTCAAACGGTGAATCCAGTCGACCAACCTAAAACGGTTGATCTCAATAGAAAGGCACTTCAAATGATTAAAATTATAGTTGTATGAATTCTAAACTTATTACCGGCATCAACAACATTAACAGACTCGCACTTGTCTCTCTCTCTCTGTATGGGAGGGGAGGGGAGAGGGATTTAGATTTTTAAAGGATTACGTAGTAGATGAATAATTGTGGGATGGGATACGATATTTGTTCCACCTGTAGTTGTAATAAATGTTTGATCGAAGTCACTAAGCGAATGTACATACTATTACAGTATGAATCATTTTAAAATATGTAAAGTTAAATGTAAAATGTAAATATAGCAGTTGCAAACATCTTGTGTACAATGCTGATAGTAATATTAAACGACCTTCTCTTGTTTTGTTTGAAGCATTAATTTATGCTATCTGGGTATGTTGGTGTTAAGATGATGAAGATGTGGTATTCTGACCTTCAGTGCTTGAGAGAGGAATGAAACTAGACGCAGGCAGCGGAGTTTATTTCCCATTTAGCACTTTTTTTCCTATTTCCTCCATCCCTTCCTCCCGACTCCTGCCCTATGATTCCTATCTTATCCTATCCTATCCTATATCGTTCCCTATCCTATACTACAACTACTACTACTGCTACTACTACTACTACTGCTACTACTACTAGTACTAGTACTACTACAACTACTACATGTACTACTGCTACTACTACTAGTACTACTACTACTACGTCTACTACTACTACTGCTGCTACTACTACTAGTAGTACTACTACTACGTCTACTACTACTACTACTACTTCTACTACTACTACTACTACTACTACTACTACTACTAATATTTATTCACATCTCAAAGTTTTCAATTTTGTTACATAGTTGCTATATTTAGTTAGTTTTAGAGGAGAGAGAAATATATAACTAAATATAACTTGGTTTTGAGAAATGTTTAGTGTCTAAGCGAATCAAATAGTTTTCTAGCTAGACACTAAGCATGTTTTGCCAGTATTTATATGGAGATATCACTACAATACAAACGTAGATCCACAAACATACATACATACAAAAGACAAAGCTATAGACGGACAACCCCGGGGAGATCGGTTTGTACGCAGAGTATCCGATCGTTTTTGTTCCTTATCCTATCGTATCCTATCCTATCCGATCTCATCCTATCCGATCCTATCCTATTTTAAAAATTCTTAATTAGTACTATACTAGGACTCAAAACGGTTTTTGACATACCTAGAAACGTTGTCACGATCGAACAGACAAGAACAGAATGCATAGTTCCTAGAAAACGTCCGCGCGAAAAAGTAAGAATTTAGAATACATGCACAGCAGCAGCGCAATTTCGGTAGACGCCGTTATCCATTTGTTGTCAACTGAAGCTTTTTTATCCGGATAACTAATAGAATATGTCCGTCTGTCCATCTGTCTGTCTGTCTGTCTGTCTCGGTCTCTGTATGTAATCCGGAAACAAAACAAAACGAGATCATATTAAATCGACTACTGAGTACTGGCAATGGAATATACAGCCATTAATTTCAGAAAGGTTGGCTTTTGAAACACCTTGAAACTTGAAAGCGCAGTGTCCTCAAAGCATGATGGGAGTTGTAAACAGTCCCTATTTAATGATATGTTTTAGACAGAAGCGTTACAAAATGTAATCAAAATACGCTTTTTTGTTGCTTTCTTTATAAGACAAAGAAACTTATACACTGAAAAATATAGAGCTCCCATAATGATTTCCTTCCTTCTTATGGATTAATTTTCTGCCCGTTTTACTGAGAGCGGAGAAACACTCTGTTCTGTGCATTTTAATGCACTTCGGGTTGAAATTTTGACTGCAACTCGCACGATTTGGACTTTGAAAATCTACCTTACTCAGTGTTGAGCATCGTGCCGGATTGAAAATATATAAAATATATTTTAAAAACATACCATGTTTCGATCCACATTTACCTGCGAATCGTTAAAAACTGATAACGTAGTTGCTGCATTTGATAAATGAGAATCAAATATAATATAAAATCGATTTATTTGAACCTCGTTCAATCAAATCAATCATTTTTGTTTATTGCCTTTGAGAAAATCCGTGGCGTAATACTAATGGTGAAATATATGCAGGATAGTTGCCGGTTCAGTATTATATGTGTTATGGCAACAATATCCCGCCGAGCACTTGACATCGAGAGGTTGTTCCAGCTTGAAATAACGTTTGCACTGATATGATTGAACTACCTATTTGATGAAGACGGCTCTGTAATATAATATAACATATATTAAATATGGTAATTTCTTCTGGAAAATATAAAGTCTCTTTACCTTTGAGATTAGAAAATGGCCTCGTACTGAGCTGTGACTGTGGGAGTCGATTATCCGGCAGGGCATGCAAGTAATCAACGGCAGTTTTATAAGCGATTAGTTTTCCATTAATTATTTTTATAAACTTAATTTCGTTTTATTATTTGTAGCTGCTACATTTTCTTTTATATATTTCGTTTTTTACAACTTTTTTATCACATCCGTTCCTGCGATCTTAGTAAAGAAAGCACTGTTTGATGTACACGACTTAGGAAGGAAGCTACATTTGTTTTGTTTTTTTTCAAACATTTACTTTGTATTTTTTCCTTTTGGCAATGGGGACTCCTAGTCCTATGACTGTGTAACGTGGTACCGTTTTATTTGTCAGAAAGCTGTCAGGTTTCTTGTTTTGTTTTGTTTCTTTGTTTGCTGCAGTTTTTTATTATCAAAGCAAAAAGTAAGCGTAGGAGTCTATAAAACAAAAACGTGATAACGTAATTTATAACACAACTACAACAAAAAAAATAATATATTTCAATTTAATTGCGAATTCGTTAGTCAGATGGCGGGCGTATTTTTCTTGTGGTATTTGTTGTCACATAAAAGCTATTGCTTTTTATAAAACCAAATTTTAAAAGATACAAATATATCATAAACTACATAGAACATCCCGCTGATTTACAGTTATATAAATACTTGTTTTGCTTCATCAGCACCAGGGATCAGCACCCACAAACTCAGTGTACGGGAGTTGTTGACATATCTCCAAACAATGTTGCCGTAGCAACTGTCGAGTGGTTCAAAATGGCGGGGAAATGAATTGAATGTTTTGTGATGGTCTGTAAATCTTGGCTTTGTTGATATTCAGTGCACGTTTCTCCGAGTTGCACGTATTTATTCCACCTTAGAGGAACAAGCAACAGAGGAAGGATTGTTTAATATCTTGTTTATCGACTTCAAGAGACAACTGTGGTGCTTTAATATGAACTCACTTCACGCGGTTTATCACCGACGTCACATTCAAAAGGCGGATGTTCTGGAGTTTATCTGGCTTTGAGTGGTTTCAATCAACTGAGTTCATTCACAGAGGAATAATAGTTATTCAGACGCCTTTCAAACCTGTAAAATCTTTCGAGTTTCATTCAAATTGATAGTGATTGCGTGAACCTGCTTAAAGACCTTTTTTCCTGCGTGAACCTGAATATTGCGTGCTTGTGATGAGTTGTAGTTCAACAAATACTAATCACACATATGTGATTCAAATAGCTGGTAAATATTTGTAAAGAATTGATCCAACTAAAGCCACGATCATTTTAAGATACAAGTGTGTTGTGATTGCTGGAAACGTGTAGAATTTATCGCTGACTGACCAAAACTCGCAGTTGGACTCGTCAGTATTCGAAAAGATGGAGCGAGGGAAACTAGAAAGATGCGCCATTTTCTATAAAGTATGATCACAAGAAGCGAATTTAAACCCGCACTGAAATACATTGGAAACATATTTTTATGGTTGCATTGAAGCAGTGCAAAGCTCGTGATATAAACATATATAAACATGATATAAACACGCGCACGTGGACTATTCTCTACTTGTTGGTAATCACGGCATCATTAAACCTGTCACTGAATTTGATTTATTGAGAAATGGCAGTTCATTTCAGCAGTGGTTTGGATGTTCTGTCTCAAAATGTCCTTCCAAACCCTGGCTCACTCATACAAGGCGGAGATCATATAAATTTTACCCTGCAGTTTGTTTACAATACATCACAGGCAGATTTTAGCTTTGTGAATGCTACAGGCTGCAAGTTGCAGAATCTCCAAGTTGTCAAGGCTTTAGTTGCCCTACCTCTTGTGTTTAGTATGTTGAACAGCACTAAACATACTCAAACAGTACGAACAAACTTATCAAGCTGTGGAGGCCAACAGCCAAAGCTTGATGTAACAGTAAGCCAAGAGAAAAACTTGACGTATGGACTAGATATCGTTATTACATCATCAGATGTTAGTTGGACAGTTGAGGTAGAGTTTGTGGTAGCATTGTCGCGGCTTGTTTTGCCAGATGCTCGGCTAAATATATCCGTCGATGTAACAGATAAAGTAAGTTTGAGTAAGCGATTTATTGTTGGAACTTATATGACACCAAAACCAGGTAGTCCGAGAATGGGTGAAGTTAGCACATCACTTCCTGAAACACCAGGGCTACACCTTACAACTTCTGAAGAGGTCAAATTCCATGTGTCATTTAACTTACCAAGAGTTACCTCGGAACTGAGACTGTTGGTAACGCTGCCAGTATTTAGGAACACCACAGCTATGAAATTTTTGTCAGGTTCTATCTTGAGTATTTCGAGTGGAATTGTTGGGCAGAATGCACGGACTGGATTACTGGCAGTATTTACAAGAAGTCAAGATGTGGGCACAAGCTTTGGTTTTACGCAAAATGTTGCAGAAATCACCTTGAGGAACATATCAAGTTCTGTTCAAAATTTAAGCAACTCTGTTGTCACTATGCAGTTTACTAGTATGGTGGAGTACAATAAAGAGAGATTTGCCTCTCAAAGCCTAGGAAACATATCAAGTGTCCTTGAATACATTACTCCACATGGCAAACAAATTCTGCACGGTCAAGTCTTGACACTTCAGCTTGATGAACCATTACTGGTATATTTATTTCAGACTGTTGATTCTCAAGTGCATTATGAGGGGAGAAGTTTGGTAAAGTTCCATTTCTTTGTCAAGAATCCCGAGTTTGCTACTACACATGCATCGAATGTGAGTATTCACATCAGCATTCCACAGGGTGATGTTAACATAAAGCATACCATAGTACAGGTGTGCAATGTGACGTCGACATGTCATAACATCTCTGGACCTGATGTAGTCACAGACTATGTAACTGGATTCAACATCACAGTACAGAAGTAAGTGCATAAGAATAAAATGTTATGTTTTTAAAACGTCAATCATCTCATGTACATACGAAAAAATCTGGAATCCGGAAAACGACGGAATCCAGAATCCTGGAATCCAGTGGAATGGAATCTAGAATTCACAGTGTCAGAATTCAGATCCAAAAGGTCGTTGAGCTTGAGATCCAGAGTCCAAATTAGGTTGGAATCCAAAAACCATGTTGTCTGTGGATTCTGTTACATGTGATGATTTTAAAATCTGTCAGTAGTAGATTCATAGGCAGGTATGATTATTAACAGTGCATTTTAAATACTTAAAAGTAATGATTGACATGTCAGTCAATTTCCCAAGTATATATCCAATAAAATTACTTGATGGCATGTTCAATAACTGGTTGAACAGATGCTTCATAAGACAGACAGTTCATGCTGATCCCAAAAGTGCCCATCATAATGAGAGTTAACAGCACAATGCATCATGTTAATTTTGAAATCAGTCTAAATTGTTCTAAATACTGTGAAGTAAAAAATACCTGTAGTTTTTATTACCATATTAATATTAACAATGACATGATCTGAGTTAAACCAACTATTTTCTCTGAATTTTCAAAAATGTATTAAACAAAAATAATTATAAAACCCGGCAGGGCTAATTAATAAATCAGTTTTTAACCTCACTCTAAAGTTTCAATGGCAATTTGTAATTTCACTTGAAAGTTGCACTGCATGTTTCTATGGCTTGAAGATAAAGCAGGTACTTTCTGAACATTTTTTCAGTATTTTCAAGCACTTTAGAAGCTTTCTCTTTTTACACTACCTTACTGAAATTCAAATTTGCCCTCTTTCCAGTTCACTCAGAGTTTGCTCGCTCATAATTTGTTGAATTATTTTTAATGAGACAAAATATGGCTGAGTCATTACATTTTGCACCCCGAGTGAACTGGAACGAGAACAGATTTACATTAGCAATGTAGTGTATTTAGGATTCCTTTGGAAGATGTACTGAACACTCGTGACTTCTTTGCCCTGGATAAGATGTGTCAATATTTTAAAGCACTGCGTGCTAAGTGGTAATTAACATTCATAATATTTGTTGCCTTGCAAATTATATTTGGTCTTGTGCAGCATTTCTTAACAACACAATTCATTGAACAGAAGCAAAAACAATGACAGAGATGTCTTGTCTATCATGAAGTTGTTCCAAACTTTGCCAGTCTTTTCAAAACCTTGTAGTAAAGATTTTCCTGGCCAATGTTTTCTAAACTTTCTGAAGATTTTCTGAACTTCCCTGAAGATTTTTTCTGAACTTTTCATAATTTTCCCAACACTTTTTGATCCTTTATGTATATTCCATACTAATTTTCAAAATTTTATTGAAGATTAATTACCAAAGATTTACTGAGTATCTTCACTGCTTCAAATGCTAGGTTAATTACCTTGATATGGTCAAAACATATTTTCCCTCCATATATGTTATTAAAAAGCAATCACACAGTGACTTATACAAATAAGGATAAATTTTACTTGTGTTTTGTTAGCAAAAATTGTTGTAAGTTCCCTTGTCTCTGGAAATTAGTTAGAATTTTGTCAAAATGTGTGTGAAATTTATAATTTATAATTTCTCTCATTGCCATTCAATGAATTACCAGTGTCATTCAAATACTAATTAAGACTTTATATTTGATTTTGTTTCACAGGCTTGACAGTGGAATGGGTATATTTGGAAATGTCACGGCCCAGGTGAATCGGTCAGTTGCTGCTGGAAGTGTCCTCCACAATTACATGTCACTGGCATACCATCGAGCACACTGGAAGCCCATCAACAGAACACAGATGCTCATTATCAGGATAAACCCCATTGAATACTCAGGAATTCAAGTATTCAATTCTTCCTTACATAAAGCTAGTGGCAGTGCATTCACCATTGGGGAGAATCTGCAGTTCCATTTCAAGATGAAGATTCCAGTATCAACAAATCATCGTTTTGTTCTTGTGATTGGTGATGCTGATGTTAAAGCATTGAATGGTGCAGTAAAGCATGCTGGACAAAACATTCTGACACAAGGAGGTACTCTGAAAGGAAAAGGTTTGTTCAAATTTATATATATAATTATATATTAATTTAATTTATCAAATATGTGCCAATAATGTGACAGTGTTAACACCACTATGACATCAACACCCTGGCATTAGTGACCACACCACTGTGACATTAGTGTTAACACCCTGGCATTAGTGACTACACCACTGTGACATTAGTGTCAACATCACTGTGACATTATTGTCAACATCACTGTGACATTAGTGTCAACACCCTGGCATTAGTGACCACACCACTGTGACATTAGTGTCAACACCCTGGCATTAGTGACCACACCACTGTGACATTAGTGTCAACATCACTGTGACATTAGTGTCAAC
>JANVCJ010095947.1:0-10036 GCA_026413505.1 Epizoanthus ramosus
TCCCATCAACAGAGCAACCCTCAAACCACCCCCCCCCCTGGAGTGGATATGTATGAACAAGCTCCCCCCCCCCTCCCTGTAACTTTCTTCCTTTACCATTAGGAAACAGTATGGGAGAATCAGGTTTTAGTACACATTCATTTATCAAAAATAGGGGTATTTTCATGCTTCTCCAGGGGTTTTGCAAAATATTTCAAGCATTTTTATCTTGTTTGAAATTGTTTTTCAAAAAAAATCTAAACAAAGAAACGTTTTCTAGTTTGAAAAACAAGTTAAAAAAGTATTTTTAATTAAGTTAATAAGTTTTTTAGAAAAATGTTTTTTGAACATTTTAAGCTTTTTTACAAAACAAAATAATTTCATTTCAATTTCTCAGGAGTTTTCCAGGTGTTCTTGACCTTCGTGTCTTCTTGGATAAGGACATTAAACCGTAGGCCCTCGAAGACTTCCACTGCATGGTTTAGAATCATTCACGGCTCTCCATCCACGATTGAGTGGTCAAGTCACAAAAACAAAACTTTTAATTAAAACAACAACAGCTTTTCCATGACCCATGGCAACCATGGTGAGACTTACTTTTAGTTTTGCATCTGCCGCCAGGAGCTTCTCCTCAGAAATCTTTAGCTTTGACTTCAAGCCGTTGATTTCCTTTAGATTGAAGCAACAAGATCCATCAGTTTGGGGGGACAGTAAGAGTACAAACCAAGTAGTGCCACATGGTACCTCCAGGGGCCTCACTTGGCTGTTTCTCTGACAGGGGGTCCAAATGAGGTTCATATTTTCACAGAACTTTACTAGAATTTTATAGACTGTTTTGTGCTGTCATATCGAGTCTACATATTAACTGGGTTTCTGTGAAATGTTTCAGTGACACTTTATTTAAGTACCAGAGTACATAATTATTCCTCTAGAGATGAAGAAATCTCCCAGGGATAACCTTTAAAATCCACCGTTAGCCAATTGGGTCCTTCTAAACAACATAGGTCTGGCCACAGTAAGGATAAAATACAGGCATGCATGTGCATGTTGGATGGCAAATTAATAGTAAATAAATGGAATGAAAGAGAAGTTAGTGCACAAATTCCATGGAATTAGTCTTGTTTGGCAAAAAGATTAGACTATACATTATTGAATGACTGTTCAGTATCACTATGGATCGTATAAATTATATTATGCTGGATTGAAATTAAAAGAATGCTAATTGTGGGAGGCAGCGGTGGCCGAGTGGCTTAGAGCACTGGAATTGTAACCCAGAGGTTGCGAACTTTCAATTCCAGCAGGAACCCACTGGCCACAATTCTGTACAAAGCCTTTTGGCCAGCCTCCCAGCCAGTGGGGTTTTTAACCCATAAATTTGCGTTCCATTTTATTATGATTTCCAATTTCTGATATGGTGCTAAAAGCCTTGACGAGGGAGTCGCCATTAAAGAGTATAATTTATAATTATTCATACTGATAGGTAGTTTTTCTCTAATTTAACACACATTTGAAAACCATGTTGAATCTGTGTCAGTATAAATAAACTCAATTATTATAATTACTGTTGTTATTATTACTATTTAAAACAGACTGTTTCTCTCTGGCTATGGCTGGCAGTACCTCTTCCAATGGCATAACAACTGCTCTCCAAGCTTCTGCATCTTCTTGAGCCTATCATAACCAGATGAACATAATGACAAAATAATACAGTTCAGTACAGTAGCATTGCTCTAGCTAGAATTACAACTGAAGATACTGCAGCCTCTGTCCTCTGTCTTCCCTGAAGCTAAACTCAACATTTTCTAATGTCGCAGAAGTGAAACCAGCCAGAATAATGAAGTCCCAGATACATGCAAATTATATCAAAAATCTGGCAGTTGTGATATGACCCATGTGTTACCCTGGTGCACAACCTATCTAGCCAGATGTATAATGCAATAAATAGCAATACTGCTAACTATTAGCTTACTCCTACTGACAAGTGTGTCAGTGACAGAACACACTGAGAGACTAGATTAATAGCGTAATATGGATCCCTGTCCACAGATGGTGTAGCAAAAAAGGTTGAACAAATGCAGCCCTTGGCAAGTCAGTCTGGGGATTAAACCCAAGCCCTTCTGTTCATAAACAAATTTTTGATTACATAATTACATTAACCCTATCTGGGTCAGGCTATTTTTGGTGTCAGGAAGGACAGGGGGGCATAAGCGCCCCCAATGCTCCCCCCCTCTTTAATTTCCTTATTATAAATGGTAGCAAAGCCATAATTGGTAGATTAGTTAATTAGTCCATGATGAACGCCATCTTGTTTTACATGGCAGCCATCTTGGATTTTTGATGTCAGAAATTTGTCTTACCGTAATTTATTTGAAATTAATTAAAAAACACAGAATTGTCCTGTGCTAAGCTAGATCTATAATTTATGCAAAAAAATCCAAGTTAAATTAAATTTTTAGAAAAAGTTAAGTTTTTGTCAAGTGTCATTCACAACCATGGTTGCCATGGCAACAGAGGAGTATCTACAGATATGATTGGCACATCAAATTGTCAGCTAATAAATTTTGGGAAAAGTCAGAAAGTTTCAAGTTGATAGCATTTAGCCTGACCTCAGACGCTAATTTTCCTTTGCTGCGAGAAAGGATCTCTCACGCGGAATCCTTTCTCGTAGCAAAGGAAAATTAGCATCTGAGATTAAGCTTATAGCATTTACCGTTTACAAATGACAAAATAAAATGTCCTTGGGGGGGCGATTGTGCCCCCCTCGGCCCAGATAGGGTTAAGCAAAGATCTCACCTTCTTCATGCTTACTTCCAATTGCTTTTTCTCAATATCTTTGCTAGTATTAGTAGCATCAGTGTGTGACCCCCCTGATCCTGCACTCCTCCTCTTTGTCACAACATCAGTGACTGCTGACAGCACATTCTGCACCTTACTTCCCTCATCAGGGGCTCGTCCCAGGAGTTCTTTGAGGTCCTGCACCTGTTTCTCAAGTCTCTGATTTCTTACAACAAGGTTTTGTTGTTCCACTTCATACCGTTGAGCTGCAGCTTGTTTGGCTTCCTGGACAGCATCTTCAGGAATAATTAAACAACCCCAGAGGATTTGCAATAGTTAAATACTATCAATGTTTGTAAGTGGCGGTATTCACACTTATAAGAAATGGTTAACTTGTCCTGACAAGGGAGCATGCCAGAATTTTTTCAAGACGAGCTCAGTTCAAGTCAGTTCAGCTGCCAATTTTGGATTATGCAGACTTTCCCACAAGCTAAGATAAAAATACAAATGGTACATAATTCAAAAATTATGGCAGCTGAACTGACTCAAACTGAGCTCAACTCAACTAATTCTGGCATGTTCCCTTGGTCCATTCAGATAACTCATGTCAGATGGATAACTCATGCTAGCATATACCAAACTAGTGAATAGTGTTTTTCGTGCAATCTGATTGGTTCCCTATCTCAGAATATCCTGTACTATTCCAAGCTCGCATGAGTGCACACTAATTGACAAAATGGTGTCAAGATTTCCTGAAATACATACATGAGGCAGTACATACTATTTTGAAAAAAAAGGTATTTTCAGCAATTATAATAATAATAATTCACTGATTCACTAGTTTGGTATATGCTAAAACTATTATTCTCCTCAGTGTCGGTGAGCAGCTATTAATAGTATGCATTCATGGCTCGGTGAATATCCTATGCTTTCGGAGAATAATTGCTAATTAATGTACATAATTATGATTCCTTTGTCTAATTCACTGATTGTTTATAGCTAGGAACATCTACAGTAGTGGGATACTTATTAGACATAAATTTTATTCATTAGAATTTACATGTATATATTGTATTTGTGCATTTTATTTTTTCATATTTTTGGAACTGATGCAATTTTGTAATGGAATGATCAGAATGTTAATTAATTATTTTAGCTACAGTAGTAGGTTTCCACACATTTATATATTATCGATTTCAGTTTTTGATGTGACCTCCATTTTGATTGTCAAGTATTCACCAGTAAAGTATTCCCACTATTGGTTGTTGATGTGCATTGGTTTATGAGTCGTTACTCAGTTGTATGTCATTTGTTTTGAGTGCCGACTACCAGAATATGTTACTTCTGCACAGTACTGTAGCTGTTCCTGATCAGATTCTTGATTCTCATTACCACAAATCAGCTCGGTTAGCTTTTCAGTTATTCTTAGTAGTTTTACCTAGCCTTGTTTTAAAAATAAGTAACTAATATATGTAAATTTATTGTTAAATTATAGTAATAAAGATCGTTGTTGTAGATTACTAACTAGTTATTGTTGATACTCTGACTCAGGCTAAGAGGGTTAGATAGTAAGAACCACTAACTGCTTAGCATTCTAAATCTTTTCACTCAGAGTGTAAATAAAAAGGCTTGATAGTAACAGTAAGAACTGGTATTAAAAATGTATTGCTTTCCACATGAATTAAAAATGCATCGATTTCTGTCACTCCATCAATCCATACAGTCCAGTAAATTAAATTTGATTGACAAAGCCCATTATTTACAGTGATTTTAAAATACCATGTTTTAAATGTTTTAAAACTTGGGTCAGACCAAGGATGGATCTCCACAATTGTGAGGGGGTGCATTTGCACCCCTCGTACCCCTCCCCTCCCTATGGGTCTGTGAACCAGAACTCCATTACGTTCCAGGTCTGGAAAATATTAAAATGATCAGATTTCATGACTTTCCAGGTTTTCCATGACCCATATGAACCCTGTAATTGTGTACAAATTGTGGGGTTATGCAAGTTCAAGGTTTCCATAGGAGATAGTCAATACAGATCCCTGGTCCTTACCTTTCATAATATGCTGAAGAGAAGCAATTTCTTCTTGGTATTTACTATGAATTACTTTAAGTTCTTCTTGCTGATCATTCTCAGAAAACGCTGCAGCTGCCTTGAAACCATCGCTCTCAGCTAAAATCTTTTGCAGCTCTGCCTTCACTCTTGCAGCATCTTCCCTGGCTACCTTGCTCAACTCGCGTTCTTTCTTGAGCTCTTCTGTTTAAACATTAAATAAGCATGACTGTATAAGTAAATTTCGCTTCAATCAAGAAGCCAAACTGTAGCTTGTCAGAGCTGGCACTCAACTACAGTTTCTGTTGCATGAAGTGACTGGGAGTATTACTACTTCTCCCTGGATGGGATGCTGGTCTATCAGTCAGAGTTATTTCACATTTTGACAGTTCATTCAACATTTTGACAGTTTTGTTCCCTAACAATAATTTACCAGGTGCCCATTTTGTCAGCTTTGTCAGGCCTAAATATATATACAATCATGTAATTATACATCATGTATAACACCTGGATGTACATGTACATATCAAATGTGAGTAAAATGAGTGTCGCCTGCGGCTTGTGTGCCGCTTGTTTCTCTCACTGTGGTCTGACATCATTTGAAAATCTATTAGTGAACCGAGACATGGAAAATGGAATCTATTTGTTAAATAAACAGATAATGGCAGAATTGGAAGTGTTTACTTATTCAATGATTGATTTCTCAAACACCCCAAAATTAATGCTTAGGAGGCTTTCATTTGTTATGGCATGGTGGGGGGTCGGCAAAATGGTGGGGGGTTATGTAAGTTCAAAGAGATTGCTAGGGGGGTATGCAATTTCCAGTTTGTGAGAGGGGAATTCTAGAGAAGGGTTAGGGGGGTTGTGAAAATTTGATTTATCTTGAAGGGGGGTTGCGTAAAATTCAAGAATGATTATTCCCCATTTTGCCGACCCCCCCCCCATGCCATAATAAATTAAAGCCCCCTTACTACAATAACGACACAGCTTGCTATTCTGTATATTTTTAGCTTTAGCTGCAAGATTAGGTATACATATAGATGTACAGTTTATAAAGAAGAGCTGTCTGTTTTCAAATGACAAAACTCATTCAGTCAAGAATATGATTGCACACTGAAAGCATGCTGCAGTCACAGAATAGTGAATTTCTTTACAACTCACTTTTCTGTATATTCTTAGTGTTTTGTCAGCGAGCTTTCACCAGGAAAGAAAGAAGAGATTTTGGTAAATGTCTTGCCCCATCTCAAAGAGAGCCAGGATTTTGCCAAGAAATTATAATCCAGTACGGCCGATAATGATGAGGATCATGATATGGAACCCTTGATCAGTGAAGACAGCAAGCAAGATTGATTTTATGTGTACAGTCAGTGCGCTGCAATAGAAAATCCAGTGGAATATAAATGCTGTGGTCTCTGTTGCAATTGTATAACTTCGTATATTGAAATATAATATATATCAATACCTGAATTTATAAATAAACTTCCTAAAACATCTTGATTATAATTTAATAATTCCACTAAAATCCACGGATGTAAACAGATTGCCACTTCCAACTCTTCTTCAACTCAGCACAGAATTTAATGGCACTCAAAATCCACTCTGAGCCTATGTACTCCCGTATTATAAGTAAAACCCCTGGTATTCCATGAATATATGTATTTAATTTGCTTGAACATAATTTTATATATTGGAATGACAATAAATTATACATACAGTGTAATGCAGTCAATCCTGAAAACATTGTCCAAATAGGAAATATAAATATACATAATTATATATCTCACACGTGACGATGTGTATAATTATCGAGTTTATTAAAACCAAAATATCTTTGTACACATGCCAGGTGTGATACAAATTCCATTTATTTTCAAGTTGAGTTGTTATTGAATTGAATGATACTTTTACTGGCTGTATAATTTTTTTGCATGTACACAAGGTCACGTGTGAGAATAATTGTATATTTTAAATCATTTATATTTTCTTTTTGGACTACCTCACAACGTTTTCAGGATTGACTGTACAAAACATTATTTATTCATATAAAAACAAAACTCGCCGTTCTTGTCTGCGTCCTTTTTCTTTTCATATGAATGAAAACAAACATCACTCAACCGTATAGAATGCCGCCGGTCCAAAATTATGCGAGGCCATCAGGTTATGACTTATGTTTATATTATATGTAGATAGCCAGGTATGGCAATGAAACTTGCTGGACTAACAGTAAATGACAATAAGTGAAAACTAAAGTGCATGTTAATATCCAAACTCTGGAAGTATCTGATTCAATAATTTTAAATAGGTATCGGTTTCAGATCGAATAAACGGCACTAAACCACGAATTTCATGAGGTCCAAGTCCAATGACGAATGTCAATGTGAATGTTTCTGCAGACAAACCCCACCTTCAACAATAACGATTGCACTGAAAATAAAGCATACCTTCCCTTGACACGTAAAGCTCTCTAAAGACTGCTCTTCTCTTCCCAAAGTCATCCTCCAACTTTTGCTTTTCCTCCTGGAGCTGTTTGTTATGGCGGTGGAGTTTATCTATCTTCGCTGACAACGATGCCACATCATTCCCGTCTGCAATAATCCACGACAGCAACAAAGCATTATCTTTTTATACACGAAAACAAGAAAACCATTTTTACGAAGTTTACCTTCTTGTTGACATAGTTCAGCAGTTTCGGCGCCATCTGCCATGGCAAATTTCCATCTATATTTCTGCGTAAATTTTGTATTTCTCCGATTTTTTCATTTGATATCAAACATGGCCGCCATCTTCCCACTTCCTTTAGCCTCGTTTTGACCAACAGGAAACTAGTGCCGAGGCTCCTAGTGATCGTGAGGTCGCGCGTAATAAAATTCTGTTTCTAAAATACACAAATTGTAAAATTTACTGGAAATAAACTTACCTTGAAGCTCAATAAGTTGTTTGATGTTATTCTTTGGCTCAGATAGCGGATTTGAGATGAGTAGTCCTCCCTGAAACAGGAGAGAGAAGGTCGGACACTCGTGCAACCAACGATCAAATCGATCTAAAATTCTTTCACCCCCCCCCCCCATTCGAGATCCCAGTTACTCCATCAGGACAAAGCCAAAGACTTTCTTAATCCACTGTATCGTCAAATAATATATTGCATTTCAAATAATGTCGAATATTGAAAGTTTTTTTAAATGTCTTCCATTCAAGGACCGAAAGATGTTGATGTTGAGTTCTTTCCACTTTGGCACGTTTCTGAAAGCCTTTTTCATCCTGATGTGGGTATTCTGGCATGGCATATTACATGCCGTTTCGGGGGTAGAAGCGAAATATTTTCACTCTAAAAATTCCCCATTCCTCTGCTCTCCCGAGGTAAATATGCCCATTCCCTACTAATTTATTTTTTGATATATATTCCTTATTCTTTTTACTGAGTTTCGAAAGTACCTTTAACACTCGTCTCGATACTCAGTTCGCAACCTGAAAGATAACTTTTTAAATTCAGATTTTACAATTTCCAGTAATACAGAACAATATCTCACGACACGCATGTTGTGACGAAAGTTCAAGCTCAAAGCATACCCACCTGCAATATTTTCGGTCTTCCCCGTCGGCTCGAGTTCAACTTTTCGTTTCGTCGCTTTAAAAATGACTAGTTCGTCATCAAAGTCAAATAAAACGAAGGGAAAACCTTCTATAACAAGCATAAAGATGCCTTCATATGTACAATGAAGTAGAACTGCTTTTGAAAGTAACTAATGAATATAAAGTTGCCAAGTCATTTATGAGAATCGACTTGGAGTCGATCCAAAGCAAATATAGCGACATCTTGGATTCTTGGAGAGATTGAAGCAGCCGTATCCTTCTGAAGAAATCTCAGCTGTAGGGAGAGGGCGTCATCGTTTTCATTTTGATGCGTTTTCGACCGTCCACACTAATACGATACGTATGCTTTTTGTTTGGATCCACTTGACTTTCCAGAGGGTTTTCAAATCGATGCGTATTTAATAACGTATTAGTGTGGACGGAAGGGCTTAACGCATCCAAATGTATGCGTTTTCATACAAAATGCATTAGTGTGGACAGGGCCTTAATCCCCGAAGCTGGTGCTGCTGCCTCGATCGGAGAGTGAGTTTCTCAGAGAATTTTTGCCCAAAATGAAACAAAACAAAGCATTAAATAGTCTAAATAGTGTTGATACACGAAATACATATTTATTTAAAAATGAGGTCTTTAATTTTAGTTATTCCCATATAATTACAATAATTTTGTACATATGTAAGGTAGAACCGAGTACAACTGATATATGGCATTTATAGTTTATGATTGAAAGTCTCAGAATTGTATCCGCGTGAGCACGAATCGGAGACCGCATACTAGTGAATCATAAGATTACTTTAGATATATGGACGTGAATGGTCGCCCCAGACGTGTATAAAGCTCAGATGAGCGTGAATAATGTGGAGCACCTCAGATGTGTATGAACGCGCCTCAATGTACATGTGTAATAATGATAATAAACTTTAATTATCACTTTCGGCAAATTAAAGAATTACAGTGATTTTACAATTAATGGTACAAATTTAAAATGTGATATATGATATAATTAGCCTCCTCCGCAGGCAACTCTAGATAGCAATTTTTAAAAGGAATCATGTTGAGTGATAGTAAGTGATGGTAAATGAGGACTGATACAGGGCTTCGCTTCGCTTCGGCGGCTCGCTCGCGGCCTTCGGCCACTCGATTTCATTTGCCCTCATTAGCCCTATATCAGTCCTCATTTACCATCACTCAACACAATTCCTTTTAAAAATTGCTATCTAGAGTTGCCTGCGTGGAGGATAATATGATATATATATAGAAAGAGATAGACTATGAAAATTTAAAATTTGATGATACCATTTTAAAATTCAGCTAAATTTATTATACTGTTAAAATAATGCCATTAATATTGTTCTTTAATAGAGTCTTCCAGCTCTAGGAATGAATGAGTTCTTATGTCTCTCGGTATAAGATTTTGGGACTGTGTAAATGCTTTGGTAGGTTGATATAGCTCTTGCATGAGCGAAGGTTCATTGTACTTGTAGTGCGAGACGTTTTGGAGAAATCGTCTCAAGAGGGACGTGGTTTTGAATCAAGAATGCGCTTGTATTCTTTCCTTGTTAGGCCCGGGTTAAACGTCGATCTTAGCATGCGTCGAACGAAATTACACTTCTGGTCGACCGAAATTAATTAAGTTCG
>JANVCJ010095958.1:0-10033 GCA_026413505.1 Epizoanthus ramosus
CTGGACCGAAATTAAATTGAGAGTTTGTAATCCGTTTTAATCTTCCCCAATTTTAACCATCCACGTTCCTTTATGACATCTCTCTTGTGTTTTTTCTACCACGGTAACCTGTTATTTGTAGAATTCCTCTGACTTGTGGATAATTTCGTACATCGCAAAAATACCTTGAAATAGCTGTGACGTGTAGCCCTAAGTTTTGAATAATTAAGGCAGAGAAACAAGAAAAGGATACAATCTTTTTGAGTCTGAATTTTTGGATTGCAAAAATATGCAGCTGGCATATTTGAACCCCTGGCAGTTTTGACTCCCCCCCCCCGTACATACTATAGCTGCCCATTGATCAGACCGTCAAAGGAATACCCTGACAACACTGCCCTTATTTTAAAATTAATATCAAGACAGGAGAAAAAATAATCCAGTCTGTTGTTATTTATCCACAGGTCACCTGTGATTTCTCTAGAGTTTTGATAGGGAAAGTGTCCAGTCTTGGATCCTAAACTATATGACAGTCTATAGATAAAATCAGATAATGTGATCAATGAGAACTTTAGGAAGTTTTAAAATATCCCTGCAGAAAAAAACCAGACTGTAATCTCAGTATCTTGAAAATAGTCTTGTTCACTTTCACTACATTTTGCCAAGACCTGGCACATTTCAACATGACAAACTAAAATTGCTTGACATTTAATAGCAGTGAGAAAAGCAATTATCAAGTTTTGTCTCAAGGTAATGATTCAGAAGTACAGAACACTTTATAAATGCACCATTTTCTTTGATGAATAAATTTTAAAAGGTTGAACCTCTTTTAAGAAATATTTCAGAAATAAACACTAATGTTTTATGAGATATCAAATAAGAACCTTGGTCCAGGCCAATTTGGAACACTGCAGATTCATATACACTGGTTGTACTGCATGCATGTATTTATTAGCTTGTAATACCTGAGCTTGCTTGGACTGTGGGGGGAACAGGTATGTCCTAGTAATAGACAAATGGCACAAGTCAATATACTATAAAATGGGGCAGAAACCTAGGAGAAAATGGGGCAGACAACAAGAGAAGATTTCATTTTGATTGGCTTCACTCAGTCCCATACATGATGGCCTGTGGTTAGTGCCTCAGACTTGAGAACAAAAGGTTAAGACATTCACTCTCACAGTGTTTCTCTTCACCCAGGTGTATAAATACGTACCTGGAAAATTGTTGGGTGACAACCCTGATAAAATGCTGGGGGGGGGAGGTAACCCTGTGATGGACTAGCATCCCATCCAGGGGGTTGAGTAGGAAATCAATACTCTCATTCACTTCATGCTACAGAAAGGTTCTGGAGTTAAGCACCAGCTCTGATAAGCCATGTTGGCTTTTTCAAATATCCTAGATTGAAGACAGATTTTAATACACTATTTTTTATATTAGTTGCAGACTGAGAATACATGCATTGGTTGAAAAATGCTTCTTGGTTTCTGCAGACCTCTCAAGTCTCACGGTTTTGCAATGAGACTCACGATTTTCAGCTAAATCTCACGGTCTTATGGTAAGCCACGAAAATCTCACGATTTTTTGAAAATCTCAAGTTTTTCAAAGGTAACTCACCGTTTTTCCCTATGCTCAAAAATTAATCGTAGTTCAAGCAATTCTTGGGAACAAATTCAGCCGCTAGCCACAAAGAAAAAATAAAGCCAGGCCCCAAGAATCCATATTTAGAAAATCAGTGCCAAATAAGGTTATCGCTACCAGTCTCTCACATTCTCAATCACGCCCATGTGATACTTACAGTACATGTGCGCGCAAAAGTGGCTGTCGCAAGTTGATTTTTGTGAAAATCAAAATGGCGGATTTCGAAGAAAGTGAAGATTTTTATCATTTTCTACACCAAAAAAGGACCATCTTCTTTTGCATAGCCCCTAAAAATATAGATAATGTCCATCTCTCAAAAATATAGATAATGTTGATCTCTCAATCTCCAGATTTTTACTGAAATCTCCAGATTTATAGGCTTTCAACTCCCGATTTCCAGTGCTTCGAGGTTGATAGGTCTGTTTCTGATAAATTACATGTAACTTTTTTTCACAAAGATCTCAGTAGCTATTTCAGAACTTAGAATTGAAATGTTATAGTAATGGTAATGGTAATGGTAATGGTAATGGTAATGGTAATGGTAATGGTAATGGTAATGGTAATGGTAATGGTAATGGTAGTGGTAATGGTAATGGTAATGGTGATGGTGATGGTGATGGTGATGGTGATGGTGACGGTGATGGTGACGGTGACAGTGATGGTGACGGTGATGGTGACGGTAATGGCATTGCATTTATATTGCGCACTTATACCATGGGAATATGTTCAGATGTGCATTACAGAATCACAGAGATCGAACCAAGCGCATAGAAGGCGCCGCAGGTTGCCGCGATACGGTCCATGCATGATCTCAATATACCGTAACTTTAATGTAGCCGAAACCAATTGCAGAGTTGCACACATTTTAGGAATCCTACTAACGATCAGTTACTGTTTTAATATTTACTTTTGGGAATGTTTTGTTTGTCTATCTGTACAATTCACATTTGTAGAGCAGAGAGGAGGTGACAGACCACAACACCAGCATTAGCCTATACTCTTATCAACAAGTGCGATAGAACGTTGCGCGAGAGACTAGACCAACGGCTTATTAAACGTCCCTGTCCACGGACGGTGTGGCGAAAGAAGGTCGCACAAATACAACTCTCGGGAGGGCCGAGTATTGAACCCGGGACCTTCTGGTTTGATTCTGATTGAGAGTCAGATATCGTATCAACTGCCGGCGTCAACTTCGCCATTGTTAATCATCAAAAGGCACAAATTCATGAAAGTCATAAAATTGAAATATCGTAAATCGACAACGAACACACTGTATGGCAATCTACCGAAACTTGGCATTACATAAGGACTTCCTTGCTCAATGTTGTATTTTCATGCTGTATTCCAAACTGTCCGATAGCGTTGGATTTCCGTTCAAGCCAATCTAGAGGACAGTTTCAAATGTCTAGAGTCCCAAAGTCGGGGGGGGGGGTACACGCCAAAAGTGGTTACCTGCTTAATCATTCTCTGTAGAACGCATTCTTGTAATAACAATCTTTATTACATATACCTATAAAACTCAGAACCAACTAGGATAAACACAGGGGGTATGGGGTGGAGGATGCACCACGCAGTTCACCACCCGAACAAGAGAAAACCAGTAAACTTCGGGTCCTTATTGAATCATACATAGTTTTGAGCGAGTCCATCTTTCAGTCAATCTTTCAGTCTGTACCTAAATTAAGAACAAACAGTGGTACCAAGTTTATTTGAGGTGGGGATGGGGGTAGGGGACTTATTGTTGGAGAGGATCATAGCTGTTTATATCATATATTATATATGTTTCAGAAGTATTGAAATACTTGGGTGAATAGGTCAAACCATTTGTCTATAATTCAATTCCTTTTAAAACAGGATATCTGTGTGCTTTGGCTCTAGTCGCCGGAAAACCCAATTAATAAGGAGATGATGAGCTGAAGCGGACCTTTGAACTTGAACCTTATTATTTTCTTTAAACTTGGTTACATTGCTAGCTGATAGAGGAGGCAAACCCAACACTATAGGATGGTTACCCTATATACCCTATCATGAACGAGTTTAAAGAGAATCGCTGTAATTCAAATCAGGTTGTTCATCGTTCTTTAGTTTGTCTATTCTCGGGAAAATCGAATCGAAAATGTAGATCTAGTTTATACCGTTTTTAACCTACAATTTTCTTGTAACATGTTATTTCAGGTAAACAAATGCGAGCATGCTTTATAACAGTGCAACGGAGAAAACAAATGGAAAGCAAAATGAAATAATATAGAAAATAAAAAGGAAATTTGCTTGGCTGGTACTGAATATTCTAAGAAAAAACTATTATATATATATATATATATAGCGCTTGCTTCGGTTTATTCACATATAACTATAAGTACAAAAAAATATAACTTTTCCTAACATGTTTTCATCTGAATTTCTCTGCCGTATATCTGCCTTTTAAGTTGATATCGTAGGCCATCCCTTGGCACCATTTGTTGGTGCTGTTGACTTTCTTTCGAAATGCCCTTTCTCTTGATACCCCATAAGGCCACAGATACTGTTCGGAGCCGGTCTGTCGTCCACGTTGCATCTACATCTCAAACCTGGTTGTTTTATAATTTGAAACTATCAAAATGACTTTCATTAATAGTAGACACCTAGACTTGATACAGGTTGACTCATAAGAAAGACTTGTAATAAGTCTAATAGTCACCTATACTATCTATAACAACTTCTGAACGGAATTTTCAGGACGGTACGAATGTAGGACAACGACCTGTGTTTAAAGTAGGCGGCATAACGAAAGCTACAAATGACTATATAGCTATGGCCTATTTCAGTTGCAGTAAAATAATTAGGCAAGAAAGGTGAGGTATAGTCAGTGAAGAAAGACGGAAAGAAGAGGGAGAATCCTTGACAGACCCCCTTCTAATCTCCCTCCCTCTCGCTATGCATTGGACTCCTCATATCAGTGGAATGTCTACAAGTATGTCTACAATATATTACAATCCATTCGTACGAGGTGATTTACTATTAGAGTAACCTTTTAACTACTATGTGTTCTAGAACTGCTCTGAGAAAGAGGATATTTGTATTGTATTGTATCTTAGTAGGCAGCGGAAACTTATGCTTCAACAAACAACATTCAAATGATTTATGACTTGGGTTGTCATGACCCAGGATAAGAGAGTCATAGGATCCTAAGCTATCAGGTTAGTGAGAAAATGGAAAGAATCAAATGCTTGCGTGAGCTTAGCCTGCTTGCAAATGCTAATTTCCCTTTGCGCCGAGAAGGGGACGAGACTCTTGCTGAGATAAGTGAGCATCTGCCGGCAGCCTAGCATGTGACTGGTAGTCATGGGGTTCACTACACTAACATTTATCCTTCCTTCATTGCTGATACTTTCATTCTCTTAGCTTGCTTCTTACAAAACTGTGACCTTTCAGCTCTCTACAGTACTGCAAATTATCAAATTAATCCTTAGCCAGCACACGTTGATACACGTTCAATTGACTATTACTGAATAATATTAGTAGGTGATTAGCAGAAACAACGACAACAACAACTTCATTGCGGACCTATTAAGGTTAAAACACCAGTACAAAAGTAAATAATTGAAAAAAGTGATATGAAGACAAAATTTAAAATATCTTATAATATTAATAACAGTATTAATAATACTACTACTAATACAACTGAATTAGACTATACGAGTAATTTTTATATTATAGTGAATCAACAAGGTTGGTTTGCATAGATTCATTAGGTCGTAAAATAATTTTGCACTTGCATTATTATAGACATATCTTCATACACAAATATATTGACATAGAACTGAACTGCACTAGCAGCAGACAAATAGTTTCTGGAAATTATTTTTCTTTTACTTAGCAACGTGTTAACAGAAGAAACAACGTTAACACTATTTGGTGAAACACAGACTTTAAAACAATTGTGTTTCTTTTTGCGCAATTCGATCAAAGCAGCCTCGGCCTACAATAATGTTGTTCTTTATGTCCGTATCGGCTGTCACTCAACGGTCCAAGTCTAAAGATATTTCTCCTTCAATAGACTATAAATTAATCAATCACTTCCTCTCCTGCAATTTAAATTGATAAGCTTTCAAATATTTGGGTGTTCTGTCTTAAACGACAAAATGATTAATGTGTTATAAATATGTCAAAATAGAATGTTTACGTACAGTTTCAAAAACTGACTGCGAAAGAAACTAATTAGACAGAGATATCGTCAACTTTTTTCTTTCTTCACAATTCTGGATATCTCTTACTAGACTTACTACACGTTACTCAATGTTTTCATCAATCTAAAAGACTGTATTATGGGCTATCTGTGGCGTCAGGGTCGTCGATTTGTCAGATTCGGCCTTTAAATAGGGTCCAACTGTCATTTACACGAGGAAGCCAGAGATATGCCAGGCGCATCTCATTAATTTAAAAGTGAAAGCTATAAGTCGTGTCCCTTATATCGCATTGAGGGAAGCCTGCCTGCCTGCCTGCGTGATGAGATGGCTAGTAGAGCTTCCTATCCATTTCAGCTTGCACGTACTGGAATGACGCACAACTGGGTTATTGGCAAATCATGGTCACATTCGTTCATTCTTTCGATTTTGCCTAAAGACCAAAACGTGCCTCTGCCTGTTGGGTGTCAAAAATGATTTAAGGTCTCTTCGATTCTTTTGCGGGATGGCAACTGGAAATTACATATCGTGTCAGAGAGGAGACAGAGGAAAATCCAAGTTTGAATAGCAAATGAAAGGATGAATTGTGGTTATCTGAACACTGGATCTTCTAGAGGCTGGGGTGTTGCCCCGACCGGTTCTGGTGAGTTGACATTTTGTTTCTCTTGTAATAACTTGCGATAATTAGAAACATGTTTATCTTTATATATTCAAACTTTAGAAAAGTGTGCATTTTGGTAATGGTGTTCTAATCCCAGGTAATATCTGTTTATATATATAAACTTATAGCGTCGATTCAAATCCTCCAAGGAACGCAATCTTGACCTATATATTATAGTCTGATGTTCAAATTTTGTTAGTGAAACAATTTAAGCATTATTTCTTTATGAAAATGGTAAAAATAGTGGTTTGTAAGGAAAGGTCCTGATATATGACTGAAACATGACAAACACATAGCTAAATACAATATTCTCGGTTAGTTTGCAAGGTTCGACGCTCAATCAAACCAACACATAGACTGATATAACGAGGGGGGATAATGGTGCGGTTCTAGATAGCTCTGAGCCCCAACAAAAGTGGGAGGAGATATAATTTGTTTCTTGGTTGTGGATAAAAAAATGGTACTCGGTTTTACAGCTGCAGTGAAATTACGTGACTGAGATAAAACTATGAAAATGGTCTATTGTGTATGATTATCGAATCCTCTGTATTCAACCTTTACCGTCAAGAATGCGTCCACCATGTCGAACTTTATATTCCGAAGACATGATATAGAGTTCAGTAGTAATTAACTGAAAGTGATTGTGTAAAGAGAGACACCTTTTCAGCTATCAGTGAGGTTACACGGCAGCCACAGCTGAAAATGATACCGAGATAGCTAACACGGGCGAGCTGCATCAACAGCAGGAAAGCGGACTCCAAAGTGAGAAACAAGACTGTTATCATATTCATATACTAATCATATTTGCTTGATATAATAAACTGTATAGTTCTGAAAAATAGAGACAGTGGTTTAAATATTGTCATAACGAACTCTTCAGTAAAGCGAACTTGTGAATCTATGCAAGAAAGAGCAATTTCCAGTTCAAGTTATATTCTATCGAAGAGCAAATGTGAATTACTAATCACCGTAGTTCGTTTTTCATTGTTTAGAGACAATTGGGCAACAGCTCTTAATGCATCTGCGGTGAAAAGCTCACCGTCTTCAAACGGAACGCCCAGAATATATATCTTAAGTTAAAAACCGAAATGATGATCAACATCAACCAATCAACACTGACAACTCAGACCCCAACTTCTTTCTTTTACACATTGTTTATGTAAATAACAGAACAATTTTCTTTTCATTTGAAAAACATTCATCGATTTAATAGTAAACAGGAAAATGGACATTGGAATTTTTGCTTTAAAGTCAGCTTCTTTTTGGAACAGCAGGGTCCACTTGTCATCAACGTAATTAATTTTATATCCTAAGCGGTTTATCAACTTTCTAATAAGTTAACGTAATCGCCATATAAACGTCAGGCCGGCTCAAGCTAAATGGCGCCACTGGGCGTAGCCTCAAGTAAAACGCGTTGATTATGTACAGCGGTCTTGATTGTACAGATTCTTGGTGTCCATGCATGAGCTAACTGATAAAGTTAGCAGTCCTTCCGTCGATTTTTGCGACCTGAAAGTACATTTAAAACCACTGATTATGTAGTATGGTGGACAAAATGTAGGTAAGTAAACTAAGTACAACTAGTTTAAATGAACTGAGCTGCATTCAGGGCTAGGGGTTTTGCTGCTGTCCGAGTGCTTTTTGGTTTGAATTTCGAACAACAAAAATATACAAATATAGAGATCGGCAAGGATTAAAAATTGCAGAAGATGTTAATTTTTGCAACAAGCTTCGGACCTATTGTGAGATTGGGTGAATTTTCCTTGAGTTTACAACGTTCTTTCAAACCAAACCAAATTCGGCTGGAGAAAATAAATGAATCACTTTGGTATGGACGACATTATTTTGTCATGCATTTGTATACGAACCCATGAAAGACTAGAACTTTACTAAAACATTTCTCCTGGCTTGGTTTATTAAACTTGTCTTTAACATGCAAGGTCTTAAATTGACTGGCCAAGTATTTGATACATCAGCGGAAAATTACCGATGGAAACGATATTTCTTATACCGTGTATTTCACTGTAGTTTGGCAGCAATTAAGACATGCAAGATAGAAATTGTCGCAGGAGCTTCAACCAAAACGAATAATGAAGTTTTTGATCAATACAAATATTAAGGCTACAAGTATTTAATCCCATTTACACAAGAAAATGTGTTAATCGAAATCTTTAATTTTTAAAAGTATTAGTTAAATTAGCCAGCTAAAATCAAACATCATATCTGGAATCAATTATACAATTATACGGCTTTATTTCGCTGTAAGCATTATTACCCTATTTCTATTCACTGTAAATTAGAGCAAATATCCTGAGGGAACAACTTACAATTGTTTCTTGAAAATGTTTACATACTGACTTAGCAGAAATACCAGCTGCATATATTTATCTTTGTAACCTTTCTGTATATATAAGATATCTCTATATATTTCAGTATTTCTTAACAATTTCATTTCAGTTACAGGGACAATGTCAGACAAATATTCTCCGTTACCCCTTTGTAAATGCAAATTAATGTGACCAAATATAAGCAAATATATAACTCAAACCGAGAGCATTATTCCAGATATCAGCCAGTGGGGTTACTGTAAAGCGCAGCATGGCAGAAATGGAAGTACCTGACAACAATTCACTAAACTTGTTTCCGAATGGGAAAGTGTCATCAGCTTTAAAATGATGAAAACTTATTTCCTAGTTTTATGAATGATCTTTTCCTATTCTAAGAAGCAATTTTGAACCACGTCACCTATAAGTATCCGGTTGACAAAGAGGCTTCTCCTTTCAGCCCTACATTGTAGCCGGCAGCTATCGCCGCCATAGATAAAATTGTAAAGCCCATCGAGACGTAACGTGGGATGCGCTATACAAGCACCGGCATTTATTTATTCTATCTTAACACCCATCTTCTTATGATATCAACAAAACAATAAGCAGGCTAATGACTAATGGGAACAAAGGAACTGTCAGGAAACAATAAATTCCTATTAAACTGTTTCTAAAAATATAGGGATTAAGGTAAGGAAAATTTAGCTATAACATTCTTGTTTAAGTGTTTTGAGCCGTAAAAATGCAGAGAGTGGCAATATATGATTTTGATATTTTGGAGCCGTATAACGGCAGTTGGACTAATACTTATGCTCAAGGACGTATACGGGCAGTTGGACTAATGCCTAAGCTCAAGGACGTATACGGGCAGTTGGTATAATACTTATGCTCAACGACGTATACGGGCATTTGGACTAATAGTTAGGACTAAGAACGTATACGGGCAGTTGGACTAATACTTATGCTCAAGGAAGTATACGGGAAGTTGGACTAATACTTATGCTCAAGGACGTATACGGGCAGTTGGACTAATACTTATGCTCGAGGACGTGTACGCGCAGTTGGACTAATAGTTATGATCAAGGACGTATACGTGCAGTTGGACTAGTAGTTATGATTATGAACGTATACGGGCAGTTGGACTAATACTTATGCTCAAGGACGTATACGGGAAGTTG
The DNA here is from genome assembly GCA_026413505.1 of Epizoanthus ramosus. Classification (NCBI taxonomy): domain Eukaryota; kingdom Metazoa; phylum Cnidaria; class Anthozoa; order Zoantharia; family Epizoanthidae; genus Epizoanthus; species Epizoanthus ramosus. The sequence continues at coordinate 9,944 of JANVCJ010095958.1, forward strand.
GATTAATACTTATGCTCAAGGACGTATACGGGCAGTTGGACTAATACATATGCTCAAGGACGTATACGGGCAGTTGGACTAATACTTATG
>JANVCJ010095969.1:0-10032 GCA_026413505.1 Epizoanthus ramosus
CCCTTACCAACGGAAGCAAAAAACCAAATCATGATCGGTAGAACGATACTACACTAGTAACTGCTGTCGAGCGAAGGGAGACTGCACACTATTTGCGACAAGTATTAGGCGTTCAATATCACGATTTTCAGTTGGAGTGGATTCGTTCGTTCCAGTCCGATTTCCACTCTCCTTCGCCTGCAGTATGGTCGAGTCCATCCACCATTCTCCTGCAAATATTTGTCGGTGAGCACGTATTTTTGCCGAATGAATCGAGTGCCAAAAGGTTGGCGACATGTATTAGCCATTTTAGCGTTGAATATCACAATTTTGACAGTTTATTGTATATATTTGGCTAAATTAAATAAATTGAACTTGAATTTGAGTGTTTTCGTTCGTTCCGTCCGGTCTCTACTCTCTTGCTCCTGCAGTCTAGCCGAGTGCACCCCCAATTCCCCTGTTAAGTATCAGATTTCTTTGTCATGTACGTGGTCGGATTAGCATCAAAGCATGTCAACGTCAGGAGCAAATTTTTATGCTTGCTGACTTATTCATCAGGACGATCTTCGATTTAATTTCAAAGATACAGTATATTTCAAGGACTAGCTCCAATATAAAGAGCGACAAGGTAAAAGACACCGTTTATTTCATTTGTTGCACATGGGGAACAAAATTGATAACAGAAGTTGAAATGATATGGCCTACATGCACTTAAGCTCGACAGGAATAGTTTTACTTTTGGTAACTGCTAGTAATAAATAGCGTGCCAGCCCTTCCTCTGCACCCCCCCCCCCCCTTGAATGGAAAACTTAGGGTTAGGAAAACTTAACCCTATCTTACACGGGGGGGCAGAAAGTGCCCACGCCGATTTCAATTTTGTATAACTTTTCTTGTATTCATCCAATAGTAGCCAAATTGCTTTATACCAAATTGCTCTGATTTTGTGATACACACGCTACAGTGGAGTCCAGCAGCTGAATTGTAGCATCTAAGAGATTCCCCTTTATTCGTAATCAATTCAAGATCTTCCTTGTTCATCTTCCCCATGGCACGACAATATTTTCCCCATGTCTCTGCTAGTACATTATCACAAAAATATTTAAATATTGCTGTATTTTAGTAAGTCTAACAAGTGACAAGAACATCACATCATACACTATCAAGTTGCGAGAACACTTAAGTTAATAAGTGTATATTGCACTTACCACCAGAAGAATTCGCGATTCGTCTCCAATTAAGCTGTTTGGACAGCATTTATTTCTTCCGACAAAAGCAACGTTGAAGTTCGGCAAAAAATATGAAACGACAAACCCGCATTTATACAAGCCATTTTACAACTTGCATTTTAATTAGAAGACCTTTTAATCCAAACTTAAAACTCTCCCAGTGAAATGTGACGTGGAACGATAATAATGGTGTTCCCAAGCTGATTGGCATCAAACTTTGTTCAGAAGATATAGCTTTTGTTAGAAGTAAACTTGAAGAAAACAAAAGTAATGGTTTTTCAAAGAACCCGAAAAAAGCCAAGAAACATTTCCTTTTATTGCATTATGCAAGAAATATATTCATAATTCAGGAAAATGTTTATTAGGAATAAAAATGAGTTCTCTGGGAGTTTCACTCTTGCACAAAAACAACTTGTGAAAAATCTTTGAGAGCTTTACTGAAAATCCTTTGCCTTTGAATTTCTCCAGAATGTCTATTAAATTCGCCATCAAGACTTTGTTTCGATGGTTTTATCAATATCAATTTGTCGCGGCGACGTTTGGTGTCGACTTACCAATTGGGACAAAAACGACTGCGAAAAAAATTACTTGAAATTTTGTAAAGTATTTTTTGAAGTAAATCGAAAAGCTTCAAATATTTCATGAAATAAACCATTATAAAACATTTTAGTATTTTAATTCAATTCCTATGACCCGATTCTCTGAAGGGCGGTCTTTGCATTTTCGGAAGATGTTACCGGTTTGAAGGCTGTCTTTATGTTCTCGTTGTTTGAAACTCGTCGGATCCTCTCGGAAACGCATTGAACATAGGGAATCAATACTTTTCATTTTACATCATTTTAATAGATCACTTAAAACCAAAACCCTAAAACCATTTAGTGTACAACGTTCTGAATAAAAATTGGATGGGGGAGGTAATTTTATATTCATATAGTTAGATAGGGAAACAGTAACGTCCGGATAGAGCACTAAGGGAATGTTTTCATTAACTCCTATTTCCTGTTTATTCCATGCTATCTTAAACTTCCTTGTTGTTCACTCCATGCATGTGCGTCATGCCCTATATACGCCATCCAGCCTGATTATTATGGCCGCCACCTTCTGCCGATACCCGAGCTGCTTTTATGACCGTAACGTTAAGACACTTGTCACTCATCGTGACTTCAATATTTAGCTGATTCTACTATTTATAAAGCAACGTCTTCGGCAAAACATTGCTCAAAACGCACAACACAGAGTAAGATTATCGAGACGCAGCTATTACCAGAGAATCAAGCTCGAAACGGAGAGGTTTGTATGGAACTATATGAATTCCTTAATTTACAAAAAAAGAAAGAAATTATTTCTTGTTGTATACCAAATTAGAATACAAGATTATACAGAAAAAGCTAGCGTTCACCAATGTGCACGTTTCAAAAGTCCGCAATTATAGATAAATAACACTTAAACGTTCCACGGGATAAACAAATGCTCAAGAATAGAACATAATTTTTAAATTATGTTTAAAACTTACAATATGTTAACGTTTATCATTTTAGCCAATTATTATTTAACATAGGAATAGGGAACACAAAGCGATTATCAGCATAATATGCAACTATTTTATCACCGCATACAATCTCTTTTACTTTCTTCTAGGTCATTAACATAAAGACAAAATTCTTACATATTTTCGTTCTTATGATTTTAGCCCTGAATCACAAAGGAACATTGCTGACACACAGATAAACTAGCCCCAAGGTACGTTTCTTGTCAGCTGGTGAGACAGGTTTAAAGAAACTAAAATATAGATCGAAGGGACGGGCAAATGGTATAAGATGCTTACCTAATCTTTTCTGCTTCTGTATTGCGGACAACATCAAAATTAATGCAAGTAAATGATCAGGCAAAAAATAAATCCAAAAGGAATAATTCCATTTCCTTGACCAAGATGACATGTGAATTAAGTACCAAATAGAGCTATTGAAACACTTTAACATTCAAAACATGTTATTCAATTTAACAAGTTTCCAATTTTCTGAACTCATAAAAACAGATAAATAAACCGATTACTGTAGCGTTAATTCACAGTGACTATAATTGGTTCAGCCTGGCACTGTCTTGGAGACTGACAAAACGATCGTATATACATTAAACGCCCTTATCGAATCCAGATATAACACATAGTCGCTAATCTGCTGTCTTTTCTAACACAATTTGACTAAACTACTTCTATTAACAGAGGACTAGAGGGATAAGTGCATCACATAAACGTTTTCACTAAATAGAGAGCAAGACTTCATTATTTTAATTCTTTTAATTCTCTTTTTTTTAAATTCTTTTAATTCTTTTTTTTTTAAAATTCTTTTAATTCTTTTTTTTTAAATTCTTTTAATACCATTTTATAGTAGTATTGTACATGATGCAAGAAAGTGAACAAAGATAATACTGAAATGAATTAAGCACAAACTACCGAATTTATAATGCAAATAATTGTATTTATAACGGACTGACGCAATACCTGCTTAACATTAAAGTGGATAAAACAATAAAGTGAAGAAATATGGCACACTCCACATTTCCAATAATTGCGTTCGCTTTTACTTTTTCCAGCAAACAGGAAAGATCCCTTTTATCGACATCACAAACGAAAACAACAAATTGATTTGTATTTGGTATTTTACATGTACAGCAGAATATAAATACGAGATACTGATAATTAATCAAGTGAAGGACAGCTGTAATAACCATACAGAGCTAATCGAGACAGGTGACCTTAAATTGAAAAACAGGAAATGGAAAGTTCTAGTAAACAATAATATACAGCTATTTCAGAAAGATTTGTATTGTTTATAGCGAAACACCACGATCGATTATAAATTAGGTAAATTCAATTTTATTAAAATCAATTATTTAAAAAAAAGAATAATGAACCATTTTGAACAACCGAGTGTTCTAGAGGAAAACTGTAGTCACAGTTGCAAATTGGTAATTTTCGGATCACTGTTTATTGTTGTTCATTTGTTTTCTGATTATAATACATTTTGTAGGAGTTTATTTAATTGTTTCTGATTACACCGGTAATTCTGATAACATTTTTCAGGTGTGTTAAAAAGACATTTGGGATATATATATTGTGTGAGTGCATATATTATTTTCGCTTTGTGTGTACATAGAGTACACACAAAATAGCTTGTGGAAAATATGAAATAGACATATGTGAGAACTATTTAACTGCGTCCTAGTGCTTTTTCTATTCTTTATCCTTCGTGCATGCAGACGCAATACTTTGGTCGGATTACACTTCATCAGGCATTTCCAGTTTATATAGATCTACTAAAAGCTCAGTTTTTGTGAGACAAATGTTAGAATTGACGCCGGACGGTAACATGTATATCATTTCTGAATTTCATTTGGCGTCACGTACAGCGAAAATAAAACCGCAAGCAACTTTTAATATCGATTGAGTTAGTTAAAAGTGTTGTCACTCATATGACCTTAATGTTCTTTCTTGGTTTAAAGATGGAACAAAAACTTCGTTGTGGCTTTAGACTTATTACTGGATTCAATTATGCCTGTAGTTTCTATTTCATACGCAGACAATTAATAGTTCCAGCGATGAATAAACGGTGCACACCTGCTTGCATGTCTGGGGACAGTTGACCACTGCAACGGAACATGGAGAGTGTTACGAAACTACATGAAATGTAACTTTAGATAAACTAGATGCTCAAAACTTCCAAATGAGCATATTTTCGGACTGCTAAGAAGGGAGTAACCTGTTGTAGAGCACGTCTCGATAAGCAAGCGAAAAACTCCGCTTCGCCTCGTGTTAACTTTCTCTCGTGTTCTACAACTTCCGGTGTATTCAGTTATATCACAGTTTATAAACACTCGCAGTCGTTAATATATTGCTTAAATAATATGGACATTTTCAAGTCTGCAAAATCTTCGTACGATTTACAGACATTTCATATAGTTCACAAAATCTCAGTTTATGTGGGAAAAAAGGCTGTAAAATGAATGTAACATGCAAACATATATATTTTACATACATTTTACATAGTCTGGAAATGATTTGATTCCTGGAGTTTACTAAACTCGTCCAGCCTCAGACTTATGGTATGAGCGGTGGTAGCCTAAATACTCCCTAAAATAATCTATTTTGGACAGTTTATTGACTTTGTATGAATTCTAGGTACTGGCCTTCAATGGATGAGTAGGAACATGAATTCGTTAAACGTTTCAATTCAACTGTTCATTAGTGATCATACATAAATAGAAGCTACTAAAGGTATATTGATTAGCCATCATTTGAAAACATTTTCGTCAGCCATCTCTATCTAATTAAAATGTTTTGCAAACGGCTTTGATACGCAATAGACAACACAATTCATTAACACTGTCCTATGTAGTAAACTTCAACAGACGAATATGAAAGAATAAACTGGTAATATACAGTTTTGATGTGATCTATCTCTCTGGATATCGTGTGTGACTCTAACCTGCGATCAGGCCTTCTTTAGGTCGTCAGACAAAAATAGAAGAGAGAGAGAGACCGAGAGAGGAATTTTAGGAAAGAAGGCCTGACGGAAATACTGTCTGGCGTCATGTCGAAAATCCAAAATCTGGATGTTGCTGTCTGGCGTCATGTTGAACATCCAAAATCTGGATGTTGCTCCGATTGGTTACTTAACAATAGGCTTTTGGGGCACGTACTTTCATTGGCTACCGCACATTTTTGATTGGCTAAAAATGACAGACCACGTCCTAAAGAAGGCCTGGTCGCCGGTTAGTGTGACTCAATCAATTTTATTTCTTTTTATCTTCTTGCTTGGTTTTGAAAACTATTAATAAAGAATCGGGCTCGCTCTATTTACTATCTTTAGCTTAACTGCGTGCTAAAAAATATTTACAAAATTGACTACAAAGCTTCAAAATTACAATGAATATGTTACCATTGTACTGCGGATAAAAAAAGTACATCATATACATCGAAGCATTAGGCGAAAATGTTTGAGTACAAAATCCCATTTTTATCTTCCTTAGTCTACTTGTATTGCAACTCTTCATCTTTCACTTTATATCTGCGTCAAGAAGCTTTAATATTTGAAAAAAACTTGGTTTTCTACGTTGTCCAGTAAGCTAAATAATGCATACATCAACCGAAAGTTGGGGTGTTATGTTTTTCGCGGTGAGGGCGGAATGTTTAAGTTTCAAAAGTTGGCCATCTTGTTTCATAATGCTTAAAGATAACTAAAGCGTCAAATATAACTTCACTCGTAGATTTTCATGGATAATTATCGATTCAAGATATCTTATTTGTTTCCAAAATAATGTAAACGTGATCCGCGAGTTCGTGGACTGAGTGATGCACAGGCTGGCGTGATAAGTTTACGAAACTTTGATAATTACTGTCAGTTAATCAGAAGTACTTATGGTGAAGCTTCCTATAGCCTGGCTAGTAAACATTGCTTGTCACGATTTTGTTCATGTTTTTCAAACATTGGAGGTACGCCGTTCCTTCTCTGGGCTACAACGAACGATATTATATTATTGGATTATTTGGTTATATATTAGGAATGCTTCAACAAATCGGCATTTCGTAGCTCGGTAAGGCGTAAAAAAAACGTGTAGCGAACTGTGTCACATAATGTCGGTTTTTGGGGGGAGGATTAAGCGTTGTCCCCGATATAGCATCATCTTGCGCAGGGTCTTGAGTTTTTATTTCTTCATTTCTGAGCCGCCAGCCAAAGCAGTAAATTACGATATTCAAAGCCCTATAAATTGGAAACTTGATACACCTAGCGTAAAATAATTTTGAAATACTGTTTTACAAGCTAAAAGTATTTTATTAAAGACGAGATGATTTTAGGTTTCAGTTTCCCTTTAAGGACGCGTCCTCAGGAATATTGGTCGTATTTAAACGCATGCATCACCAATACGCTTCGAAAATGGAGGTTTTATAAAACGGACATATTTGAAAATGCATTAGTGTGGAAGGGGCCTAGTCAGTTATACATGGGTCAATTAGGTATGAAAACATGAAGCAATGCGTGGAATCGCATACGTTAATGTATAAACACAGTTTACCACTCTAAACACTTTCTTCCTTATTACATTGCGTCCTAGTTACTATTTTTAAATTTTAATGACTTGTGTTCGAAATATTAAGGAGGTGTTTGCAATAAACATATAACAGGCAATTCAACAAGACTATTAACCCTAAATAGCTATGGGGGGTGGAAATTGATCCCCCTTAATGTTTTTGCTTTTGGGGTTTATATGAAAAAAATCGTTGATAGCCTATTTTGTATGTATCATTAACATAATGCTTGGTAAACTTATTTTGGTTGATGTGAATACTACAAAACAGTCTTTTTTTAAATCGAGAAAAAGTACTGCAAACATGTTGCTTTGAATAGTGACGTCATTTGTTTGGATATGGTAACCATGAAATAGGAACCACGTGACCACACTCAATTTTAAAACTGTTTAAAAGTTGAGGGGGTCCAAATTGAACATTGAAGTGGCTAAAAGTCGACTGAAATAGGATTTGCCAATTTCTAACGTTTATTTACTTACTCCAGGTACCAGGAAGAAGTATTTTAACTGAAAAACATAAAGTGAGCAGGCAACGACCAGTTTCAGTGATCACAACCTGGTGCAGTCATGCTTGACGAGAACCGAACACAGCAGAATGGAACATCAAACGGCTGTTACAAAGACAGGGACGTAATGTTTGAGTACATTCTTTATACAACGATCGTGTGCACTGTCGCGTCATTTATTGGCAACATTTTGATAATTCTAACTGTGTATCATAACAAGAGACTGCAAACAACAGGGAACTATTTTATAGTTAGCATGGCAGTATCAGATGTGTGTTTTCCGGCCTTGACTCTGTCAAGGACTCTTCCGCTTTATCTGCAGTATGGAATTAACTTACTTCCGACACTTAGAACAATGTTCATGAAAATAGTTTCTTTCGCTATTGAGGTCTCTTACGGAGTCTCCATGTTAAGCCTCGTAGTTATTACAGTCCATAGATTCTACGCAGTAGCATTCCCCATGAGAGCGAGGCTAGAGAGAGGAAGAACACGTGTTGTACTGTTAGTCTGTACTTGGCTCGTGCCGGTTGTGGTGAACTGTCCGAAGTATTACTATCGCACTTTTTTCACGATAGGACAGTTGAAGGTATACACTATCATCATCATGACATTTTTCACCGCCCTCCCCCTACTCATCATGTTGGTCCTGTATCCCGTGATTATTGTCATGTTAACACGACAGAAGATGCCAGGAAATCCGAGCTCCTCCCAAGCGACAAGGAGAAGGAAACAGAACATCCATTTAACAAAAATGTTCATAACTATATTGGCCACTTTCATTTTAACTTGGGGAACTTTTCAAGCCTCATTTATTTTCTTTCTTTTTGAAGGTTGGAAAATAACAGGAAGGTGTCTTTTGATCAAAATATGTTTGATTGTCGCCAATTTCCCTGTATTATTTCACGCCATCAACCCGCTCATATATTTTATCTTCTGTTCGTCCTATCGCCAGGGAATCAAACAAGTGTTCTCCTGCTGTTGTCGTCCTTCTGTAATCGGACACAATGTACCTGGTGGTGAACCGATGCCACTAGAAGCAGTTCCAAACGTAATACCACATCCTTAAGGCATAACAAAACATATTACATGTATTTTACGGCATATCTATTATGGAGACGATTTCACTTGACTGAAGAAAGCTCATTGTTCAAGCAGCTTTTTGACCAATAAAATTGCCACCAATCAGAGATGAGAATTGACGCGTGACTCACTGATGCGAGCATTTTGTTCTTATCAATCTTTGGCAGTCAAGCGAAACTGTCTCTATAGTTGGTTTAGTAAGGCAAAGTAAATACAAATCTGTATTGTATAAATAAATAAATAAAAATTCCTATTATTATTTGTGTTTACAGTTTATTTGTGATAAACTCTACGTATAAATAGACAAAGATCCATTGAGGATTGTTAAACTGTACATAAATATATAGACTCTCATCCTACCAAAAACTTCAGTTGCCATGCTATTTCTTAGCTGTTTTAAATTCAAGTTACACTTGTAAACTGAAAATCATTTACCACTGGCTATAGCTAATAAGACGTAATTAGAAAAAGTTAGCAGATACGACAATGGAAAAACCACTGTTGCAAAACTGGGCACAGTAATTCATTGAGTAATTGGGGCAAAACGGAAGTGGCCAGTGTTTGCCAGTCATTTAAAATTAGTCCCCCACTTTGACTTCCTTACTCCAAATGAAAGGAGAGCCATATTTGGTAGGTTAATTAATTAATTAATTACTTAAAGACGTATATTTTTAATTAGGACGTCATGTGACCTTACCGACCTTACTTGTATTCATGAGCGGTATCTTGGATTTTTATCACGTCCGAAGAACGGAAGTGGCCAGTGTTTGCCAGTCATTTAAAATTAGTCCCCGCACTTTGACTTCCTTACTCCAAATGAAAGGAGAGCCATATTTGGTAGGTTAATTAATAATTTAATTAATTAAAGACGTATATTTTTAATTAGGACGTCATGTGACCTTACAGAGATGTCATCTTGTATTCATGAGCGGTATCTTGGATTTTTATCACGTCCGAAAAACGGAAGTGGCCAGTGTTTGCCAGTCATTTAAAATTAGTCCCCCACTTTGACTTGCTTACTCAAAATGAAAGGAGAGCCATATTTGGTAGGTTAATTAATTAATTAATTAATTAATTAACGACGTATATTTTTAATTAGGACGTCATGTGACCTTACAGAGATGTCATCTTGTATTCATGAGCGGTATCTTGGATTT
>JANVCJ010095980.1:0-10031 GCA_026413505.1 Epizoanthus ramosus
ATGATAAAATGGTTATATATTGTGAAAACCGAAAGTGTCTAAATACAAGAAACACGATTTTGACAGCGAATGGATTTTTCCCAGACCGAAATTAAATGGAGAGTTTGTAATCTGTTTTAATCTTCCCCAATTTTAACCATCCACGTTCCTTTATGACTTATCGTCATCTCTCTTGCGTTTTTCTACCACGCTAACCTGTTATTTTTAGTTTTCCTGTGATAAGGCAATAAAGCCAATAATATGTATTTGCAGTTTGAAGGCCTCCCGTGGTACCATATTCTAAGGTCCTCAGCGGTGTGGGCCATCATCTTCGGTCACTTTGGAGCCTGCTGGGGTTATTACACGTTGTTTACTGGGATGCCCACGTATTTCAAAGATGTTCTTCATTTTGATATAGAACAGGTATGTAGAATAACATCCTATGTCACTACTACGTAATGGGATTCTTCAATGTAACAAACAAACAATGATTTGTTTTGATGATAAAGGTTCATCTTTATGTATATCTGATTCGTATGATCATATGAACAATGAAATGTAGCAACAAATTTGTTTCACAGCTTCGCTGGTGTCGGAACTGGGCTGAATAATTCTACACTAACTTAACACGAGTTGTAGACGCGATTTTGTTGAGAGTTGATAGTAACAAAATATATGAATATCAACTGCAACAATGTGTTTTTGTGTGAGCGTGGTTGGCGCAGTCGGTAAGATCTCTGACTCCCAACTAGAAGTCCCCGCCACATCATCCCTCGACGTTCTAACGGGGAATATAGAGGAACCCACGCACTTGTCGATAAGAGTACTAGGCTAATGCCGGTGTTGTGGTCTGTCACCTTCCTACTACTTTTTAAACTTACTGTATATTGAGATCATGTATAGCGGCAGTCTGCGGCGCCTTCATTGAATGCAATACCTTTACTATTTTCATATTTGTATTTCGTTTTGCTTGCCTTCACAGATGGGATTTCTTGCAGCCTGTCCGTACCTATTCAAGTCGATTCTGGGACCCATCGGGGGAGTTGTAGCAGATGCGTTGATCAAATACCGTATACTAAGGATACGCACAGTCAGAGCGCTGTTCTACTCTGTTGGTAGGGCACAGTGTGGTTGGATTATCAAACAGTTTTCTTTCGCTTTGGTCGCAGTCTCAGGTTCAGTTTGTGGGTATGCCTTTGCGTGAATGTATGTGTGCGTGAGTGCGTGAGTGCGTGAGTGAGTGCGTGAGTACGTGAGTGCGTGAGTACGTGAGTGCGTGAGTGAGTGCGTGAATGCGTGATTGCGCGAGTGCGTGAGTGCGTGAGTGCGTGAATGCGTGAGTACGTGAGTACGTGAGTGCGTGAGTGCGTGCGTGAGTGCGTGAGTGAGTGCGTGAGTATACATGAGTGCGTGAGTGCGTGAGTATGTGAGTGCGTGAATGCGTGAGCGAGTGCGTGAATGCGTGATTGCGCTAGTGCACGAGTGCGTCAGTGCGTGAATGCGTGAGTACGTGAGTGCGTGAGTGCGTGAGTGCGTGAGTACGTGAGTGCGTGAGTGAGTGCGTGAATGCGTGAGTACATGAGTGCGTGAGTGCGTGAGTATGTGAGTGCGTGAATGCGTGAGCGAGGCGTGAATGCGTGATTGCGCTAGTGCACGAGTGCGTCAGTGCGTGAATGCGTGAGTACATGAGTGCGTGAGTGCGTGAGTGCGTGAATGCGTCAGTGCGTGAGTACGTGAGTGCGTGAGCGTGAGGGAGTGCGCGAGTGCGCGTGTGAGTGCGTGAGTGTGTGAGTGTGTGAGTGAGTGAGTGAGTGAGTGAGTGAGTGAGTGAGTGAGTGAGTGAGTGAGTGAGTGAGTGAGTGAGTGAGTGAGTGTGTGCAGTGTTGTTTGGACGTGTAGTACGTGGCTGGTTGATGACATTCACTATTTAGTTGTTAACACTAACCAATCTTCCTACCCTACAGGCTGCTTGCTAGCAGGAATATTCATAGTTCTTACAAGCTATACATCACAAAGACATCTGTGTGTTCTATTCCTGGTGCTGGGTATCGGGTTCTCAGGGCTGAACGCTATTGGCTATGCTGTCAATCATCTCGACATTGCGCCGCGGTACGCCGGGGTGTTGATGGGACTGACCAACACGTTTGCATCCACGCCCGGGTTCATCAGTCCACAGATCACCGGTTTCGTCACAAAGAACAAGGTATGACTTGTAATGCCAATCATTTATCTCGTCTGTGATAGGCTTTAATATTGGAGGAAACCCATGTTTAAAGGGATATTCGCAAACATTGGCTTCAGTTTTCCTCGAAACGTTTCAATAAACTGAACATCAATACTTATTTGAAGTATGATCAACTGCTTTCTTTTCCTTTCTTGCAAACTGTTCTCTCGAATTCAGAATTCAGGAACAGAGCAGCAGTACGTATCAATCTACAAACTATAACCAATATAACAAATATCAGTCAGTATGTGGAAGTTTGGGTATTTCAAGACATTTCGGCCGAAAATATATGAGGAGTTAACATCAATCGCGGGAGGCAAGCAGGAGTTGCAGAGTTACGTTGACATCTCTTAAATTCCTTAAGTTGGATAAATCACGTGTGTATTATCATAAAAACATGATTGTTAAATGTTTAAAGTTGAATAAAAAGTAATACATATAATATATACAATAAAATATCCAATATATAATAAAAGTATATAAGAAGAATATATAATAACCATTTATAATAAAAATATATAATAAAAATATTTGTAAGAAATTAATTAACCGTCGTTAGTTACAAGCATGGAGAACTGATTCTTATCGCAGCTTGACTGTGTGAAATGGTCATGGATTCATTTATCAATTTCAGAAACAAGAGGAATGGCGGATAGTGTTCTGGTTGACGTTCGCCGTGTATGTGGTGATGGTTGTCCTGTATTGTCTGTTTGTATCTGGGGACAAGCAGCCTTGGGCCAATGGCGACCCAGACAACAGTAAAGAGGAGGTTTTAATGCCAGACCAGCAAATGGAAACAGCAGAAGAAGCAACAGAAAAGACCGATACAAAAGAAAAAGGAAAGATGGAAGCGTGATTGCTTTTCAAAACCTGGTTGAGTTTTGCGAGACAAGCAGAACTAAAAGTGAGAGGACATCGTGGAGATCGAGGGTGTGGAGTGAAAAGCACAGATCTTTCATTTCTTCTTTTCGCTGCTCTTATACTCAGTTCAGTATGTTATACCAGGGGCAGCTACGTCCCTCTAGCTTTATGCTCCGATGTTTCCCCTCTGGTTTTGGCTTTTCAGTAGATGAAAACCTTCTCGCTATGTCCATAAAAGTTGGCTTTTGGCCCAAAATTTGCAATCACAAAATAAATCCGTCGGTTATTATGGAGCAACACGCTTACTTGCAGCATCGGTTAGACGCTTTCTTGCTTGTGTATGTCCATAGAAGCTGGCTTTTCAACAGTCGCGTTTATAATAATAATTGTCCTTGATCAAAATTGTTGGCTTTATTGACGAGAAAATCAAAGTACAAAACTTTGGATCAAAACCTTGGATCAAAACCTTGGATCAAAACAGTCTTCATACGTAGCTTCCCTGGATGGTAAAATAATAATATTATAATATAGCCATTCAGTATGTGTTCGAGTAGATACCAGCGCCATAAGGAACTTGGCCATCTACTGGACGTGCGTGCGCTACACGGTATGATGTTTCATGCAACTTCCCTTGCAGTGGAGTGGATTTTGGTCTTCTAAGAAAATATTACACACTCTAGCGTTCAGATCATTTCCTCAAGACAAGTTGCTGCAACGATTTCATAAAGATAAACTCATTTCTACATTTCTACTGAAACTATTGCAGTAATTTGTCACACAACGAGTTTGCTCTCATTACAGGCAACTTATCTCGCAACGCCATTGTCACACAACTTCCATGAAAAATTACCACGTCTAACAGGACACTTTTAAAAAGTCATTCATTATCACAGAGAGAAATAGTTATAGTGGCATTTAAGCATTTTGCAAGTTCTTTTTACACAATTTCAAGAACAATAAGCTCTAAAATACCACAAATTGATGCTTTTACTGGTCGCTAAAATGTTTGAATCAGTACACTGAACGTTTATTATCTGTTCGAATATCCTAAATTATAACAATATTTGATATAAACATTAATTTCTAGTTAGTTCCCTCTAATAATAAAATAATTGCTTATTTTTATACTGTTTTTGAAACCGAGGTATACACATAATAAAGTGTCATAAAATCAAGTCAAAGGAGTGCTAATTAGTTATAGAAGGTACGTGTATCTGGGACTGGGAGTGTCTGTCTTTACCGAAGTTTTAACTATAAAGCAAATGAACCAATTGCCATAGAGAATGGTGATCACGTGAACTCACGGATGACCGCGCTATTTAAACCGCCAAAATGCTGCCGGGAGTAGGCTTCTCCCTCCTTCGCTCGACTAATATTTACTTGGCTGTTTATGCTGACGTTGCACCTTCCCTGCCACGGAAGACGCTCTCAAGGTAATGTCTGCATGGTGTTAGTGCTTATAGATACAAGTTACTGGTGTTCACGTTGAAGATACACAGCTATTTTAATAACACTGACTCTGTTTCAAAACGCAATACGCAGAAAGTGTGATATCGAAGGGTATTTGTAGTTAAATTTTATGATTTTTTCCGCTAACTTAATCAAACGAGTTGCAATAAAATAACGCTTATGAAATAACGCTCCCATATTTCCTCCAATATGCGGTTGTGCGTATTGCATTGCATGTTGCGCAAATCAGTGGTTATTGACACAGCTGCACGCTGGAATGTCAGCGATAGTCGGTACAACCACTAGTCAGCTGTTTTTTAAATACTGTAGGACTCTCTGGCAAGTTAAATGGTGTTTTATGCACAAGTCAGTTTATACTGATACCAGTTTCGTATCATTCGAATGTACACAAAATGCAAAAAGAATCGACTGAACGCCACTGAAATTGTGGAGATGACGCTAAGCGCCACTCTAGTAGAATCGTGCTTGTTGTTGCCTAATGACGGACTTGTCAGTCCTCAATTGATCGTTAAGACAGAGAGTTCTTTGTTTGAAGTCTCAGATGGAATGCAAAAGTTTGTTGATAAACACCAGGGGCGTGGTTAGGCGTTTTGGCCTCACGAGGCGTTCTCAAATTTATCAAGCGTCAAAGGCAAGCGTTTCTGGAAAAAATATGGGAATGTGTTCTCCCTGTAAACTTTGTAAAACTGTTTATTTCAAACACCATTTCCCGCGTTTTTAATAATGAAAATAGATTTTTCCCCAAGCACAACTATGGGGAAAATACCATATATGTACAAAGCAACTTGTAAGCCTGAGTTTTACTCGATTCCTCAATTTTTGGCTTTGTGAACGGCCATAAAAACCTTGGTCAACGACAACGTCCTACAATTACTGACCATTGACAACAAGAAATGCTACATTTGCTGCTTAATTATTTTACATTTAAATATTATATTTCCTAACCAGCTAACTAGAATTAGTTAATTAATTCTGTAATTATTTAGACCATCCTTTCTCTGTAAAATTATATCAAACATTTCATATGTACACTTAATGTATTTTAAAAGAATCATTTTTGCAAGACGTTGAGCCTGAAAAAGTTCAGAATTTAAGAACGTGCTACGAACATTGATATACCTGAGGCAGATGATACGTTGAGACCTTTCATTTTGGATAGAAAGTGGAACTGAGAATTTGTTACTAAACTGTAAATTGATGTTCGTACAACAATCGTAATTTAAATGCAATTTCTTAAAAAAAACTAGGTTTAAAAACATTCGAGGCTGAAATCCTCAAAATAACTAAGAACATTCGAAATTCAGCCACAGCCGCCAAATTAGACGTTCTTATAAAATAAACAGTGCGTCATAGCAATCTGTCCATCTGTCCACCCCAAAGGTTAATATACGTGGAGATTACTCCTCATTCAAGTATATTTATTCTGGTAATTTCCTTAGCTTCATTTTACTTTGGAATACAGATAAAAATATTTTTGTTGATTTATTCCCAGTTTCAGAAGTTGTAATTTTACAATTTCAACTCGGCTGTTGTTCTGGGAGCTGAGAACTAGTTCACGGTACCGATATTTCTTTTTATTCATTAAAAAACCCAAACGCTCTCAGTTCTGATTAGCAGTGACATCGTTAATGTAACATTAACAGAGCGATTTCAAGGTCGATAGTGCAATTGAATGAAATTAATTTGATTTCATGAATGTGCACTCTGCACCTAGGTGCATACATCTGAAAATGAGCTCTGATTGGCCATGCAAATACAACGGGTGATATTCTTGCTAAACCTAAATCAACTTTGTAGACCTCCAAGTTATTGTAAATGATTCTGAACACAATCCTAGAAACGGCGGCATTTATTCCCTGTACGATTAACTGGTGATTTCTTAAAAGCAAAATTTCACAATTTAGCAGCCATGGACACACACACATCATTCAGTAAACAGTTCGTAAAATCGCGCAGTCGATCACAAAATCAAAATATTCTTCAAACATTTCAGTCCTTACATTATAGTTATAAGATTTGTTAGCAGTTTGGAGATTAGAAGATTCGATTTGGTATAAGATAGTTCTCTATCTGTTTCATTTCAGTGGCTTAAGAACTAATCTTAGATCCAGTGAGTTAGAATGATGTTATAAGTTGCTAAGATGCTGTTCAGATCATGTTAGAATGCTTTGATCAAACGCTGATCTAACACATAGCTGTGAAACAATCCAAAGTTTACATCAATAAACAGCGTTTCTCCTTTTGCAACAAAAGTAAAACACGTATTTCTTATTTAAAAATTTAATTTGCCTTTCTTTAAAAAATATTTGCATGTTCCATTTCTTTAGTTTAGAAATAAATGTACATTAGGAAGTACGAGAAGCTAAACTTACGCACGGGAGTTTACCGAAATGATTCTTGTAACCGTTTTGTAGAATTTAAGTTGTGTTGTATACAGGCGGTAAACACGTAGCATGGGAACTCAGCGATGTTGGATGCGCGCGTGGTTAGTACACGTGTCTCGTGTATCAGGAAAGTAATAACGGAAAAATTCACTTCTTAAGTGTACCACTTGACGTGATTGACATCCGATTTCATATATCTCTCTGGTCAATTTCACAACGTTTTTGTCCTACATCGGGTGAGATAGAAGGCGATTCACATAATCAAGGTTTCAGTTCAATAGTATCCACGCTACTAGCTCACCCCCCCCCCTCCCCTCCCCTACGCACATTACTTATCGGTTTTATCCCCGTAAAACGGTCAAAACGTGGGAATTGCCACCAACAGATTTCGCTGAAGGGAGGGATTTGCAATTCGTACAGTGTAGAGTTTTCACCCACACGAAATTCGTTTATTTCACATTATTACGTTGCTATTTCTTTCTATTTCACGTCGACAAAAATCTTTGCGTTATTTTTAGTGTTTTTCTCACTGGTCAATTACACAACGTTTTTTTTATCTCACTGGACCGAATTCGAATTGCACAACGTTTTTGGCACAATTGCGCAAAGTTTTTTTCCTTTGATAAAGAAAGAACCAAATCTAGGATGTTTCAGTCGCTGAGCTTTAGCCAAATATTTACCAACACTGAAGAATTACTGTGGGTTTGAGTGGTACGATCGAATGACTTACCACAGCGCAATAAACAACGAAAGACACGCAGATTGAAGATGGTTTGATGTTTTAAAAAACTAACACTCAACATAACTTATTATCTTTTATTCTGCAGATACCCGTATTAACCAATCTGTTCAGTTAAGCTTAGCCCCGAATTATTTTTAATTTTGATTTTACTTGATTTGATTTGATTCGTTTAGTCATGAATATGCAAGAACAGAACGTACCATTCTACCAAGACATACCGCTGATATCCTGATTAATTTCTTTAAAAATAAATACATTACGAAGTATGACAGGGTATCCACAACAGCATATGTAAAATACTGTGGGGCCAGGACTAAAATAATAAAAACCATTAGTAAAAATAAAAAGAAATAAATGGCATTGATAACAACAAGAAACTTTAATAGCATGTCAGGCTATGGCAAGAGTTCCAGTCGAGACAGATGGTTACAGGGTTCTAGGGTCATCACAGGTATCTCACGAGTCACGTTGCGGGCCAGTATAGTTTTCATAGATAAGAACTGAGTAATAGTTGGGCCATGACAGTATTAAGTGAAGTAAGGCCATCCATATTCATAGCATGATTTAGAAGGCCTCAGTCGGGTTAATCGTCAACCATCAAAGAACATTTTTTTAAACTGTGAACAGGTCGTCGAAGGACGTTCCCCATCGAGACCCTTCTGTTACCGTGTACTGTATACTAGAATAATCGCCAGACAGAGATCATCAAAATTTAGCTGAATAGGACCCAAATTTTATTATTATAGATTATTATTATTGTTATTATTATTATTATTTCTATACCAACGATACAAGTAAACAATGCGGTGTTCACTAACTTCACTCGAGTGCTCGATACATGTAAATGTAGAGCTGAATACAAGTTTAGGAATTGTTTTCTAAGATCAGGATAACAAGGTAGAAATGTAAAACGTTTTCAAGAGTCAAGAGCGATCATGTAACTAAAATCTTAGTTGGCTGTTTGTATATCTAAGGAAGGCGTGTTAAGGATCAAGGCAAAGGTTGCAGCTGACTATAAATTTTGTTTCAAAGTTTAAGAATCTAAATATTTTACGATCAGTGTGTAATATGATCAAAATAGCAAAATCATTTTGTAAACTGCGTGATGTTACAGTAAATCTATAGTCAATATAAAGGCAAATTCTAGTATTTATCAAAAGTTAATTAGCTCGTTTGTTGAACGTCACTGTTTGCTTAGTTCTGTTAATTTAATTCAACTTAATTTTAATTAAAGTTTTTAAAAACGCGCTTCTCTTTTGTTGTTCCATTAGTTAGTTGGTGCCATCCAGGAGGAAGAGTGAACGATGAAACAAGATACCAACATACAACGACTCGTGGCTATTGCAACTTATCTGCTTTGTCTACCAATTCTCTCCACTTGCACATCAGGTACGATCGAACTCATATCATCACATTAAACCACATTGTCCAGAAAATACTCTTGATATCAACAAAATTTATTTCTATATAATTAGGTGGCAAATCACATTTTTGAAACGATTAGAATGATAGCGTGGTTCTGTTTCGGCTGTATTTTTTAACCTTGTCAACTTTTGAACTTTTCAACTAGCTTTCAACTTTTAAATGGTTAATCTTTAAATAAAATTGCATGTACCTACCTCCGAAAATAGGAAAAAAACAAACCAGGCGGGGAAAGGATTAAGCATGCACCAGATGGATAGGAAGGGAAGGGAAGGGAAGGGAAGGGTAGGGTTATAAGGGGCTTTTCGTTTACCTGTCCAGCACTAGATGCATTACAGAGGGAGAGTTCTTGCTTAATTTAAATGTATAACAAAACAGGACGTTATGTTAACTAAGGAACAAAGTACAAATACTATAAATACTAGAAAGGATGGGAAAAGACCAATTATTTTAACTTTGAATGAATAGTCATCTATAATTCTATTATTTGTGAGATTTTGTTTCAATTATTTTTGAGAAATATATCACATATAAATATATTAATGTTTGTAAAATAGTTAGAAATTTACCGAGTAATTATTCACCGACGTGGAGGTGAATAGACCTCGCGAATGGCGGCGAGGTGAATATCCTGGGCTTTCACCGACACTGAGGTGAATAATCACGTTAGGATATATATACCCAACCAGTGAATCAGTGAGAAACAGGCTCTAAAAATATCAATTGAAAATAATCCTGAAGTGAAAAGCACCTTGCGGGCAAAATGAAATAATTTGTTATTACTCAACTACTTTCTGAAGTTTCTGGGGTCCAAAACCATCACATAAACGAGAACGAAGCATAAGCGTTTGGCTATTTTGTCACTTCGACAATCACGGGCCCGCCATCTTGGATTATGACGTCAGTGAGTTGCCGTTCCAGGCCCTGCGCCATATTTTTGTTTTGATTG
>JANVCJ010096002.1:0-10030 GCA_026413505.1 Epizoanthus ramosus
CATCGCCATCGCCATCGCCATCGCCATCGCCATCGCCATCGCCATCGCCATCGCCATCGCCATCGCCATCGCCATCGTCATCGTCATCGTCATCGTCATCGTCATCGTCATCGTCATTGTCATCGTCATCGTCGTCGTCATCGTCATCGTCGTCGTCGTCGTCGTCATCGTCATCGTCATTATACAGTTATTGTTATTGATATCGTCATCATCATCATACCTTTGTTGTTGTTGTTGATGTTGATGTCTTCCTAGATCCTTTAAGTTGTAGTTTTTGCTTTTCTTTCAAATAAATGTTGAAAAATTGATAGATCAGTTTCCCCGCCAACAGCGATGTAGTAAATCTATCTGTTTGATCCTATGTGTAGACACATGTCACTTTAATATCAGTGTCCTGCATTCCTGTGCTCATAACTGCTTACCATGTTTGACTGGGTTGCAACAAACCAGTGCAACGTGTAGCATTGATATTATAACCGCGTTCACAGCAACGTTGGACATGACTTTATGAGTGCCTCGCCTATCACCTGTAGGTGTTTCGACTGCCACACCACTAATATGGTTCAATCTATCTCGAAATCTCTTCCGTTAGTATTTTATGTATGTGGGGAATCTGAATAAGGAAACAAAACGGCCAATTAGTAGTGTACTAGAATCTATCATATCAAGAAAGATGGCTACATTTGGTTAATCTGTAACTGTAACTTTAACTATCTATAACTGTAACTGTAACTGTTTTAAATCTTAATGTTGAGTAACTTTCACTGGCCGGGTTACAATACAATTATTGTTGAAAATTGGTCAAATACCGACCCGGAGAACACTGACTTGCTCTCTTGGCAGCTTCAGGGCCTTAACATTGACAAGTACGTAAGTTCTTTTATATAAGTTATTTGTTTACACTATATTCTCTCTTCTCATAGTAGATATATGAAAAAGATTATATAATTATTTTTAAAACATGATTCGCGGGTTTCATAAGTTTCATTTTTCAGAATTGGTTGAGCTATGGGTGGTTAGACACTAACAGTTTCTTGGTACCAGGTCTGTCCTTTCATTTCAGTCGAATCGCCTGTTAAAACACCAAGTAAAACACATCCACATGGAACAGAAGCTACTTCCAAGCTTCCATAGGGGACCACGTGACTTTCTTGATTACTCTTTTCCTTTGTCTCTTCCATTCGTCTTTATTGTTCCTTGTGTGAATAAGCGCGAACTGCGGGAACTAAATACCAAACTATTGACATCAAACAAAAAAACCGGAAAATTTATATTTCCACGCGTTTACGTTGTCTACACAACCCAACACTTAGGATTTTGATGGTAATAAACCAAAAATGAAAAAAAAGAAAAAAAAGAGAGAAAAAAAAAGAAAAATAAAAGACGACTGTAAACAGACAGTCAGCTTAGTGCATTGCCACGCTTGGTTTACTGTATCCTGTAATTAAACTTTTATACTTGTCCGGACATTGCTGCCCTGGTTACGTACGGTTCCCAGTATTGAAAGGTGTTGTGTCACGGCTCTTTGATGACGATGAACCATTTAGGAACGTGGATGGTTAAAATTGGGGAAGATTAGAAAGGATTACAATCTCCTAATTTAGTTTCGGTCCAGGCTAGACATTAAATATGCGCTGTCAAAATTGTGTTTCTTGTAACTAGACACCTCGTGTTTTCACATTATTTAACTAATATATAATTATATTATCGTTTCGTATTATCCTGTTGATCTTACAACTCGTGTTTCATGGTTGTCAAGGCTTATCCGTACAGTACAAATAGCTGTGACACAGCCCCTTGAAGGTCCAACATCGCTGTGCAATACGCATGCGCGAATACTTGTAACGAGTTACTACGATGGTCGAGAAGGGTCACTTCAGACTTCAGTCTAACAGCCCAACACTGGTGTTAAAACTAGTGTAACACCAAAGTCTCGGTGACCAATTCTACACACCGACAATTTGGTGTTACACTAGTCGACACGAATCCGACTTCTACAAACGGAGGCAATAGGCATCGTTATGGTGTAGACGGGACATGAACACTCAAAAATAATCCTGAGTTTTCAAAAGAAAACGGATCCGTGTGGACGGGCAATTGTTGTATAAAATTGCGTTTAAATTGAAAACAATCCCTGTCCAGGCCATACGGATCCGTAACCGCGTTTAGCCTCGGTAAACACGGCCGAGCACCCGCTGTGGAAACACCGTTTGTTTAGCGTTCTTGTCAGGTTAGATAAATATTGTTTCCAATGTTATTCCTATATTTCTGAACCTTTCTACAAAGGTATAAAACACTCTTTAACAGCTAAATTAGGAGTAGTTGTAAGAACTTAAACGAAAGACCTCTGGCCTTCAGTTACTCTCTACAGAGTCGTTAAATTATATAACACACCTGTACAAATCAGCAAACAATGAAAACTGTACAAATACTTTGTACTTACTCGATTAACTTTCGATTCTCCTTGTTTGTGACCTCCAGATACGAAAGCGCATTGCGAATATCACGAATCCCCTTATCACTAGCATGATCATTAGCGGCTTTAGTGAAGACTGTAAATATATTAAACAATGAATAGCGATTTGTTTGGTGGCAGTGTTTAGCGTATCTGGTGTACATAGTCGCTGCCTATGACCCTTGAAAATCACCTGCAGCTGCAACGATATTACCATTTCATGTTGCATTGTTACTTTTGAGAGTCCTCTTCCATTTTGTCACATTAGTGAATAGAGTGCTTGTGTCACCTGTCCTATATATACTGAGTCATATACAAGAGTGAACATCTTTCCCCGAGACGAATGCAGGGGGACTGTATATGACTCAATAGAACGTAACAACAAGACAGAAGTTTATTATGATTCAACAATGTTTTCGCCAGAATAAAAAACAACAACAGCGTGTCTGTCTGTGTCAATGTTATTGTGTACAAAACGTTTCCAGAGTCGAACAACAAGAAACAGTGTTTATGGCCGGTACATTTTCAAGAAAGTTTATTGCACGACCAACTGTCAAATATAGGAATCCCAAACACATCAGGCTACAGTTCCACGAAAATCAAATTTTCCTTATACTAATTCACAAAAATCGGGAAGAGCTGCCTTTTACCTTTGCAAAAGTGTACTACTGACCAGAAAGAATTCAGCCATTGCAACCATCGTAACCATCTCAATCGAGGACTTACTTGAAGCGATTGCTTTCTACCGGCCCTCCATTCAAATCAAACACTGGCCTGTCAAAGGTTTGATTTGACTAATACACAAAGTCCACTGTCGGAACCATGGAATTGTGATATCTGTACAGCTCTGAAAGACCAATCTTCAGCAAATGTTTGAAACACAGTAACTGTACGTCAGAACGAGACATATACAGTTTTAAAGTTTCTTTTTATGGCGAACGTGAGGTAGAATATTTAAACCAAGCAATATTGGATGAATTCTTGGTGTTGAGAGGAACTGTTGGTTTCGTTTTATTTTCGGGGAATCTCGCCGCCATTTTGTCAATTAGTGTGCACTCATGCGAGCTCGGAATAGCGAGCAATTATTCTCCGAAGTGGAGGCGAGTAGCGAGTAATTATTCACCGAAGTGGACCCTGGGTTAGTGTTAATCGGCTTTTGAACAACTGTGCCCAGGATATTCACTGATTAGTGAACCAATCACAGCGCGCGAAAAACACAATTCACTGATTTGGTGTATGCTAACGCAGGATATTCCGAGATAGGGAACCAATACCAATCTGAACGCGCGAAAAACACTATTAGCTGGATATTCACCTTTTATTAGTAGTAGTATAGCTATATTTAGACACGCTTGCCCCGTCAACTACAAGCTGATTTCCACAAAGGGCGTGCTATTGAGTGAAATAATAAAATATTTACAATTAATTTTCTACATATATATTAATCAATAAAATTATTATTGACCAATCAGAGTGCTTAAAAAGTACTATTCACTTGTTAGGTTTATACTAATCGCTGATATTTGGCCTCCCAAGGAAATAATGTGATGAAATCTGACCAATGGCAGCGCATCGTTTCACAATGAAAATTATTGTTGAATTACAAAAACATCTTAATAACCGAGCAGGAGGTCTGCACGGGTAAATATTTTGCCCCTACTGACCCACCAAACAAGGTCATTAAGATTCAATGAAAGGTTTGCAAAACAAAAATCGAGTTACCAGTCCACAAGGCCCTTATAGCGAGAGGTCTATACGGTAGAATACAGACCTACCTGTCAGCCAATCACAACGCAGGGATTTAGTTACAAACCTGCAAATCCAGCTTGCCATATAATAATGTTTAATAATACATTTTGGCTTTAAGCGTTGACAGAAAACAAAGTTGGCCTGCTACAATTGCCTGCTAAATCGGCTCCAAGGACAAATGGCCTTAGCCTCTTCCAATAACAGCAAAGGCAACAACAACAACAACATCAAAATCAACATCAAAATCAACATCAACATCAATATCAACAACAACAACATCAACAACAACAATTTTATTGTTGTCCTCTAGTCCAATTAAGAAGTTGCATAGATATATAACTTACGAAAAGCCCTGAAAGGCACACCTATTATAAGATACTGTAACCAAGTAACTGTCTAAGGGTCACATGCAGTCCCTGTTGGTGCTTAGGTTTGTTAAACCAAGGTGCAGTCAGCACTGCTTTCGTGTCAGATTCCCAGGTTTCCACAATCAAAGCGATTTGCTCGAGAGACATTCCTGTCTTGCAGTGCTTGTGACAGAGTTTAATGGCAGCTAAGTCCACGCAGCTTATTTCCAACACGTGATTGGCATAACCAAACCCCCGTGCCAGCCGCTGAAATAACTCGTATTCCCAGCACTGCGAATGAACGTCGTCGATAACAATAAAAGGAACACCGCTGGCTAGAGATTCCAAGTAGCGGATTCGGGTGTACGTTTCAGAGATATTCAGTTCGGTCTGTTCTGCCCGCGTATTGCCGGCTTTTTGGAACAACTGGGTGTTCGTCAAAACGGCTATTCCTGTGCGTTCTGTAAACTCCGTGGAGTTCTCGATCAAGTAACTTTTCCCACAGCCTGGAATCCCGCGAACAACCAAAACCACATGGTTATCTTCCTGTGGTAGGGTTTCCATTGCTACCAACGCTTTCTCGAAGTCTTGTGAGTTTCCTGTCTGTAGAAGTTCAGCTATCTGATCATGCATTTCCAAATTACATTCACCTTTTTTATGCAAATGTTCAAGGCGCTTCTGCAGTTTCTTAGCCAAAGAGGAAGACACCGTTAAAATGGAGTTTGTTGCAGAAAAGATGCGGTGATACGAGCCGTCCGATTCTTTAGGAGCAACCTTTGAGTATAGCGTAATTCCATCGACCGGTTGACCACCAAATTCGTAGTCGCTGTACCGGGATTCCACGGCTGTGAAGATCTCTCGAGCTCGTGCAGGGGACACATTAGCGAGGGGCGCTCTCATGATAGTAACATGAGGAACAAATACATCACGGTTTCCTTCCAGTGCAATCCCAGCCTGGGAGAACTTGAACTTCAAAATCTTCACCAGTTTCGTCAATAACGGGTCTTGCTCCAATCCAACGTAGAGAATCTTGTCGCGAAAGGCACTCACTCCTTGCAGCTTAAGTTGGTAGGTGGGTGGCAGGACACATGCAATCAGCGGCTGTACACCCTTGAGCACGTGCTTGGCAACAAGCTCTTGATCTTCATTAACCAGGGTGAGCATCAATAGTGTTACATGTAACCGCTGGACGGGCACTGCGCCTTCACCAAGGATTGGCTCCGTGGTAGCGATATCGTCCTGCAACTAAAGAAAAGAAGATATTTTTGAACAATGCTTCATTAAGTTGTAGTAGAGTGGAATTAACGCATTCCCCGGATAACACAAGCCACTCTGTTCACTGAAGAACGCAAGTCAACGTTAGGTGCAGCACGTTCAAAGTATTCAAAACTGTGCTCAAACGATAAACATTCCTTTTCGTTATAACACCTTCTTTAATTTCTGGACATGGGATCCCTCAAAATTCATTACACTTCGTATAAGCCTTGGGCTTATAGCGAATATATTATGTGACTCCTATTTGTCATCTCTGTTTTAATATATGGACGTTGCTCCAAAGCATGAAGATGATACCAAGCCCGTATTATTGCTGGTCTTGTTCGAAGTTATAAGCTCTGTGGCAACACTGTTCAAAAGATCCAGAGATGTTCTACCGAAGCAGCCCCAATATCGTTTTTTTCTTATAATGAGATGTACCTAATTAACTTAATTAATTATAATGAGATGTACTTAATTAAGTGATTAATTATAATTAACTTATATAACTGGGTTAAAAATAAACGTATATTGTTGTAGTTGTTGTTGTTGTTGTTGTTGTTGTTGTTGATGTTGTTGTTCTTGTCGTTGCTGTTGTTCTTGTTGTTGCACAAAAAGGGAGGAAGTTGGGAAAAAGCAAGAACAATCCATTCCGAAGAAAAGCCGGAGTGATCAAAATAACTGCAATGTGCTCAACCTAGCTATTACAAGAAAATATGACTGTATTCCTATAAACTACACCGATTTTTTACAGGGAATCTGTTCAAGTTGAGATGTTCATATGTTCAAATCTCACTCGCGATGGAGTTTCTCCTTCTGTGTTGAAATTATTTCGTTGATGTTTGTACCCAACCTCGCTCCAATGGTATTTGGGGTAGAGCCTGGGAACGAGGTTGGTTTGTACCGCATCTTTATCCTTATTCGGTATTTGCTGTATTAGTTTACCGATAAGAACAAGTATATTTCCTCCATTAAACAAAATACTAATTTTGTTTCAAAGCTCTATCACTACATGTGATAGGATATATTAGATATATATGGCCATCATCAGTGCAGATGTTGAGAAGAAAAGCACGTGAAAAAAAATTGTAATTCACGTGACGACTACCAAGGTCAATTCACATCTCCGAGAGGAATGTGAGTAAGTGCCAAGATACCGTATTTGAGCATTCTGAATGATAAAGAGTTGGTCTAGTTCTTCCTCTGCCGCTATAGATGCCTCGGTAGCTAAGTGGTTATAGAGCACCTCCCATGTGATCGGGGCGCGTGGGTTCGATTCCCGCTCAACATCTCTTCTCAACATCTGCACTTGTCTTCGTCTGCACCTAGCATGTTAGAGTTTAACCTCTCTGGTGATGATCATACTTTATAACCACCATCACAGACAAAAAGAGAGGAAAAAATGAATACAACAAAATGAATACTGGTTTCTCTTTATCTAGATGCTACGTCCATAAGATGTTGCATGGAGAACGTACTGACGAGGGGATTCCCCTCTCGATTTCAATGAGAAATTGATACCAGATGTCGAAACTGAGATTCATAGACTTTGACACCTTAAATGGCTCTACTCCTAGATCCAACTATATATAATGGGAGCGATTATATAAAAGGACGCATTCATTGCCTTTCTTTGCAAACAAACAAACACTTCACATTTTTCTCTGAACTAAGTCTGTGTACAAGATCTGAGTTTATGCCTCGGAAAGTTAGCTCAGATAATTTTTCTATTTACAGTTGCATAACTTAAATAATTCCGGCAGTGGGGAATTCCCCGTTTCTTCAACTCTGGTGTATTTGCATATCTATGTGCACGGGTTGCACATCTGAAGGAAAGACGCTTGTAACGGTTAACGGATTTGTGGATGGATGCTGGTTATGGCAACTAGTTGTCTTTTCATATTGTTCTCAGTTGTCCTGGCTCAGTTGTTCAAAAGCCGATTAACACTAACCCAGGATTAAACTCTTAATCCATGTTTGTATTTACTACCTTATAGACTGGTTTGGGCTGCCATTTGGGGTCTAACAATTGGGTTTCCAAGGAAAGACTCGATAATATTTTATAAGCCCCATAAACATATTCCAACATGAAGAAATTGGTTATTGAATTTGGCTTAATCCAGGATTAAAGTTAACCATCTTTTGAACAACCGGGCCATGGAATACATCTGTTGATCATTTTTCGCTATATTACATGACTTCAGTCTACCTGACCCCGGGTGAATCCTTTCCTCAAAGTATGTTATATGACTTCAGTCTACGCTACATCGGGTGAATCCTTTCCTCAACGTGTGTTATATGACGTCACTCTACGCTACGTCGGGTGAATCCTTTCTTCAAAGTATGTTATATGACTTCAGTCTACGCTACATCGGGTGAATCCTTTCCTCAAAGTGTGTTATATGACTTCACTCTACGCTACGTCGGGTGAATTCTTTCCTCAAAGTATGTTATATGACTTCAGTCTACGCTACCTCGTGTGAATAGTTTCCTCGAAGTATGTTATATGACTTCAGTCTACGCTACCTCGGGTGAATCCTTTCCTCAAAGTATGTTATATGACTTCAGTCTACGCTACCCCGGGTGAATAGTTTCCTCAATGTATGTTATATGACTTCAGTCTACGCTACCTCGTGTGGATAGTTTCCTCGAAGTATGTTATATGACTTCAGTCTACGCTACATCGGGTGAATCCTTTCCTCAAAGTATGTTACACGACTTCAGTCTACGCTACCCCAGGTGAATCCTTTCCTCAAAGTATGTTATATGACTTCAGTCTACCTGACCCTGATATCTTCTTTAGGGTAAGGGATAATCTTGGAAACGAAGTAGAAAAATGAGGTCAATGTTTGGGGAGGGGGGAAGAATCAATTCATTTGAGATAGAGATAACCCTCCCCGATTCCGGACCTCGACAACAGTTAACGAGTCGTTGCGATCTTTAAGTACGTCACTTCTTTTCCTACATCAGATGTGGGATTCAGATTTGGATGTAGGCTGAATTACGCGCATGAGCAGTGAAGACGTTTATAGGGTGAACAAATGCTTTCAGAAGTCAAACGTGAAAACCAATGTTCATTTCAGTATACCAAAACGTTCCTAGGCTGCAATGCTGGTATAGTGGATAATGCTGAACCATATTTTGTCTTAACTTCAAGGATGATGTTCAACTGTGTATTCGTGTAATGTCAATGCAACGTAGATTACCTGCTGGAATGTTGCTTGGTCAGCATCTGTGTCTACTCGGCTCAGTCTCCTTGCCGTCCTCACAACCACGGGTGGCTCATCGAAAAGCCACTGACCAGTACTCAGTAGGGTACCGCTTGGCCTTGCGCTTCTTAAATGGCACATTGAAAGAGACGACTGACGTGTTGAGTTTATGCCTCGTAAAGATATCGCAGATATTATTTCTGTTTACAGCTGCATAACGTAATTAATGCCAGCAGTAGGGAATTTCTCGTTTCTTCATCTCCGGTTTGTTTGCATATCTGAAGGAAAGACGCTTGTAACATTTGACGGATATTGCTCTCATCTCTCCTGGAAAACATCTGTTGATCATTTTTCACTCTATCATTACACGCGCTAAAACGCAAAGTATTGTGATAATGCCAAAATGGTCACCAACACCATGCTATAATTTTCTTGTGCTGCAAATGTTGACCAATTTGTAATATATCCAACTGAATACTCCGCCACAACAATTGGCAAGTAATACACTGGTAAGATCAGTATACAAACCTGGAACAAGCAATAAACTTATTTGCAAAGCAAGACTTCAATGAAAATGTCGTGTATTCCAATGTGCTGTCTCTAAATTTGTAGAAATACAATACTTGAACGCAGCTACAGTGCACTTTCGGCTTGCTATAAATGTTTTATTTCTTGAACGATCGCGTTCTCTGCAGCTAACAATGCCGGTATATGGTTTCACAAGTTGTATCACGAGTATGGCGGGGTTGGAAGGAAAATACTGATATATTGCAAGGTTATCAGAGATAAAACTAATCTCGGGCTATTTACATGGTGGCCAAACGATTGTTTATTCTTGTGTTGACAATGTCAATAAAATATCAATGAAAGAGAAGCTACCGGGGCTTTCCCCTTTTGTTAATTAACAATTATTTGCCGAAGGCGAAGTGAATAGTGGAGAATAGTTAGCGATTTATGCATGATAATTTTTTTTAAATTATTGTAGTTTTGTAATTATTGTAGTTTAAGTTTATTGT
>JANVCJ010096013.1:0-10029 GCA_026413505.1 Epizoanthus ramosus
TTTGCATCTATGCTTCAAATATAACACCTTTCTGATATTACATGGCGTAGGGGAACAAAAAACAACCTTTTTTAAAACATGGAAATTCCAGGGGGAAGGGGGGTACCAAAATACCCCCTGGAATGGAAATTCCAAGGGGGTGGGGGTCATAGGAAAAAAACCTCCATGGGGGGTATGGTTATTTTCTGGAACTACACAATAGGTTAGTTAGTAATTATACAATATAAGAAATTAGATCAAAACAAAGGCTTCAGAGATGGGCCTCGTTTTCCATGATACACAGCTCTCTGTGCATGGTACCCCTACCTGGCTTTATTGGACTGAGGAGGTATTATTTGCGTCTGTATGCGCTATGTCGTGCTACTGTCGTTTTAAAATTCCACAAATAGTCCTTGAACGTCCTTAGAAATTATAACATTATACTTACACTGGCAGTTGTTTCTTCCCAGAATGCAATGATAGGTGCTCAGAATGAGGCAATGTCTGCGAGGAATGCATCGGTGTTGAGCGAGAATGAGTCGCTGAGGAACGAGCTTCAGAATCTGAAGACTGAGTATTCAAACCTGTTGGTTGATGTTGGCGAGGCACGTGACTACTACAACCAGGTGGACATTTCTGCGTCCAAGATGGTGCATAGGTGTGAGGTGAGTCTGCTGAGAAGTGACAGACGGCTATCTCTATTAAAATTTTATGGTTAAAGTTTGTTAAAACATTTAAAAACAATCGTTTTTGATCGACACGGTCATGTTCAGGTTAATGAAATAAAGTATCGGTTATCGGTTAAGCTTTCATCTGTGATCTGTAAGTTTTAATCTGTAATCTGTAATCTTTAATCTGTAATCTTTAATCTTTAAATATCTGTAATCTGTAATCTTTAATCTGTAATCTTTAAATATCTGTAATCTGTAATCTTTAATCTGTAATCTTTAATCTGTAATCTGTAATATTTAATCTGTAATCTTTAATCTGTAATCTGTAATCTTTAATCAGGTGTAATTACCAAGTATAAATATGTTTTTAAATAAAAAATAAACAAATAAATAATTACCGAGCAGTATATACTTGTCCAGGCAATGGCAGTCGTTGCAAAAGAAAAGTTACATGGAATCTAAATAAGTTAATAAATAAGTAATAAGTAATTTAATTTAATATGTTGGTAAACTATTCCACAGTGAGATATATCAGACAGAGAAAGAGAAGATGGTTCACCATGAATCTTGACACTCGTGCACAAGAAAGGACTAGACATTGTTGTTATTATTGCTGTTTCAGTGTGAATATTAATTTGCCATCGTATTCTCATATATCCTTGGTGGTAAACATGGCGAATTGATGCGTTGGTGGTGCTATGAAGCAGGTGTAATACTGTTTGAATTTACTGCTCTTTGCATGAAAAGCACGTTTCAAACGTTCCTTCCTTTCAGATGCTTACACAACTAAACATTACACTTGAAGAAGAGAATAAAGCGCTCATGGAACAGGTCAACAAACTGGTTTCCCAGGTACGTTTTGGAAGGCGTTCACGTTTAGCTGTGTTCTTTATTGGTGGCTTAAAGATGTACTGTCGGTTAATTTACTTGAACTTGGTGTCACGTAATTCATATACATAATAACCAAATGTTATAAAAAAAACAACTCAATTCGATGAAAACTGTCTAAAAAGAATCACAGAACAAGTAATTTTGAGCTATAATGCAGGATGACGCGGATGGAAGCGGATTACGAATCATCAAATAGGCCACTCAATTAGATGAAAATAGTCTAATAAGCAACGACATAGAACAAGTGATTTTGAGATGAAATGCATCAAATATTTACATCAGTTAGTATGACTTTTTCTTCGATAGTTATTTCCTTTTATGTGTGTGGTGATGTTCTTGGCATTAGAAGACATTAGATCCCAATTTATTGAACATTCGGGTAGGGATGCAAAACGTGTGATCTGACCCCCCGGCCCAGGAAAGTGCAGTATTGAGGTGAATATCTCTACATTAAATGACAAGAACAGGGGCTCCACGGCTCCTCCCCTAGGTTGATACTGTAGCACTAACGACTAAAGGTAGAAGTTCTGTTAGAGTTCTATGTGAGAATTTTACTGGGCAGTGCACAGGAAAATGAGATCATACAGTTGGTTTCTATCCTGATTGCCCGAGTCGAGTTCACTGACTCACGAAGCGTGATAAAGTTGAACTACAAACGAGTATATGATTTTATGTAATTAACACCATTCTGTGCATTTCAGAATCAAGATATGCTGGTCAGTCGACTGGATGACAAAGATCAGTTCATGGAGGACGAAAGACTGTTCTCGTAAGTAGAGATCCTTTTCAAACTAGGTTGCACTTGTGCATGCTGGGCTGTTCAAATGAGATCACTGTAATCGTATTTGTCTAAGTTTAATCCTACCAATCCAGAAACGTCCAACCTTCCATTGTTTGTGATAACCCTCAGCCGCTTTCGATTCCTGTGCACAACATTGCAAGAACCCTTCCCCCCGTCTCTTCTTCTGTTAATATGCTAATATAGTATAGTAACCCAAGCAACTTAAAGAACTTTAAGTGAGTGGACATTTTTGAACGTGCTTATTAAAGACACACATCCAATTTTGTATGTTTGTTATATATTATATTATTATTATTATTATATTATTATTATTATCATTATTATTATTATCATTATTATCATTATTATTATTATTATTATTATTATTATTACTACTACTACTATATACTAATTTCTTAGTAATGCCTCGGATACCGTATAACTACGTGAGAACTAACCAGTGGAACGTATTATGGATAAATCAGCTGAGCGTTGATGTGTTATGTTGTTCGCCGTGCGAGTGGAAGATTTGAGCTGACGTTTCGAGCGCTAGCCCTTCATCAGAGCAAAAGAGATGAACAAACGAAGGACTAGCGCTCGAAACGTCACCTCAAACCTTCCACCCACGCGGTGAACAACATACCACATCAACTTTCAGTTGATGTATTCATAATTTGGCTTTCTAGCCGACTTAGAAAACAGAGTTTTTGTAGAAACCTGTCTACCAGAGTTTACTAACCAGTTGAACGGTGAAACGTTGTGATTTGTTTCTCTGGTTAATTAACAAATCTAGGAAAGCTTTCCGTTGTGTGTTTCTTCATCTCAAATGTTGTAGATTTACGAGGCGCCGTGCACCCGAGTGAATCCACAACAACTTTTACCCATGAGATGATGAAAAGAAATGATATATAAGAGTACATACCATAGAAAGATATCGTAAATTTGCATTTTATTGTATACCTGTATACAGGTTTTTTGCTAGAAATAGATTTGACATGGGAAAGCGCGCGTGTAGTGATGCGCGTAAATCGTGGTATATAATTTACTGACAATGGTTTTAACCAACCAGAAAGCGAGAGTATCACGACTTTTTGATAAGTACTAACCCGTGGAAAGGTACGAACTAGTTGAACGAATAGTAACCAGTTGAACAAGCACTGACCAATTGAAAAGTACTAACCAGTCAAACATTATGGTTCCCAGTGACC
This sequence comes from Epizoanthus ramosus, assembly GCA_026413505.1. NCBI lineage: Eukaryota > Metazoa > Cnidaria > Anthozoa > Zoantharia > Epizoanthidae > Epizoanthus > Epizoanthus ramosus. The sequence continues at coordinate 3,531 of JANVCJ010096013.1, forward strand.
GACTATTCGCACTGCAGAGAGAGAAGGAACGTCTGGAAGAACAAGTGGAGTTGGCCAACAGGGCGCTGGCTGAAAGCACACCACCCAAGAAGTAAGAATGTCAGATGACCGAAGGTTACTTATGATATGACTGCTGTTATCAGTGGCTACAACTTAGGAATTTGGCAAGAGGCTAAGATTGACTTGACGCAGATACAGACCCTCTCCATTTTTATTATTATTAACAGTACAAGTCACTCGTGACATTGATACTAATCTTGTGTCATTTCTGTTGCTGAATACCAATCAGAATGATAGATACAGGTTAGTCTAATACAATTGTATTTTGTTGCCACCAGGAAGAAGAATTTGTTCAAACGAGGAGCACATAAAATGTTGAAAGCCACTGGTTTGAAGAAGGTGAGCATGAACGTTTGTGACAAAATAACGTTCTGAATCATTCCAGTATTCTTGAAAAGGTTGACAGTGTTATGAGAAAAAAGCTCAAATCTGCATGTAATACCAAGACATCGAGTGTTTTCAGCTATAAATAGTTCATTGATATGTTCTGGTAAGCGTAGCCTGCGAAGCAGGAAGCAGGCCCTCGTTTTGGGCTGATATGCGTCGTGTTTCCGATGTTCCCGAGGTTCTTTTCCTCGCCCCCATTCCCTTTTCCCGTTTTCTGCGCGTTCAAAACACTGCGGGCCCGAAACACTGCGCATATCAGCCCAAAACGAGGGCCTGCTTGGCAGGCTAGGGTAAGGGCTACATGACCGCTGGAAACTACATTTACTGTAGTTGGTCAATCCCAGCAGTTGGCCTATGCACCGACGCAGATAATTCTATTACAACTTTTTGCAACCTGTTTTAAGATTTGTAAATGACCTCTGGCTTGTGCTGGAGATTGTAAACTTGGACTTGATTTGGATATTTGTGACATTTGACTGACGTACAACGTGTCATGTCATATGACGTCATGCAGAATGAGATTACATAATCTTGTGCCATTTAACGATCATAAGTTTAGATACATTATTATTTACAATTATTATATTCACAATGGGTTGTTCTGTTGTATTGTTGCAGAAGAAAGACGACCTCAAGCGCAACAATGTTCAGCTGCTGAAAGTGGACCACAGTCCCTACCGGGAGCAGTTTGACTCTTACAGACCAGTTAATGCAGATCTTGAGTCGGAAAGCACGTCTTCGTTTGTCCGTGCCACTCCCGTCAGGAGCAGACACGACGACTCCAGGAGCAGCTTTGAATCACGGGAAAGCTCAACATCCGGGGGTTCAAGCCTTGCTGGGTCCCAGTCTGAAGTACTATTACGGCGAGGACGAGAGTTCCACACACTGCCAGCCAATATGAGCGCCAGCATGCTGACTAGTACACCGCGTGATGCAGTGCAGTTACGCCGGCCAAGTAACGACGTGTCAGCGTATCGCGCACGTCACGCAAGGTCAGAATACTATGGTGACCGTGACTTTCTCCCGGGCAGGTTGAGTCGGCCCAAGAGTCTGGATGCGCTGGACAAACTTAATGGTAATGACTTGGCGTTCGCGCCAGAGACTCGCCCTAGGGGAGTCAGCAATGATGCCAGCAGAGGATACCGTGTTCATGGCGGACCTTCTCCTGCAAATTCCAGACGAGAGCTGCAGTTTATAGCCTCGTCCCCACCCACCCCCACTGGGGCTAGACGGACACCACCAAGACAAGCAAGTAGCCCTCGCACTTCCCCTAGGGGAAGTCCTCGTGCTAGTCCCAGATCCTCGCCAACACCCGAGAGAAAACAAACAGGGAAGCTTTACCCCAGTTCCTCACCGTCGCCATCAGGACCCACACAGTCCAGCATAGCAACGTCAGGCTTTAGTGTTGACACTGTGCCAGTCCGTGAACGGAGCAATGAAATTCCAACTCGTGACAGAGAAAACAAGTTGCCAAGTTCATTGACACCCAAAGTCGTCAGAGTAGGCGGAGGCTTCGGGCTTGCGTCGGCTTCGTCTTCGTCTATCACGCCGTCAAAAATTCGTGCCACGGAAGCTACTCCTACGGAAGCAGTTTCTACGTCATCAGTAACAAGAAGCCTTGATAGAACAGCTGACACTCCCCCATCAGCCACGTCTAGTCCCAGCCGTGCTTCTGGATCAGGGCAGGTGACTGTCATACAAGCACGCACTAATGGCGTCACTGTTAATGCCCCCGAGCCTCCTATTGAGCAGTTTGTTCGTGAGATGGAGCGCGATAGGGAGCTCAAACGTGGCTCCTTCAGAGGATCGAACCGATCACTAACTAGGAACTCTCTGAGAGGTTCCGACCGTTCTCTGAACAGCGTAAAGGCGTCAACTCCTGCTGTCCCGCCAAGTCAGGGGGCCACTGTGTATGCAGTGTACTCCACCACGAATGCTAGACGGGAGTCCATAATTAGTACCGAAAGTGAAGTCATGATTGATGCAACAAGCGCGGAAGTTAATGTTGCTCCAGTTGAAAACTTGCCACCAAGAACACATTCTGGTTCTGGTGGTCGGGAGCAGGTGACTGTCATACAAGCACGTTCTAATGGTGTCAGGAATGACGAACCCGGTGAAAGAACGGTGTCCGTGACGTCCAACATATCAGATGAACCAGCGTCAAGAAAGTTTAGCGGTCAGCGGGATGAGCCAAGCAGGGGAAACCCTAACACAGCTCCGCGTTCGCGCACGGTTTCTGGACGCTCAATCACGTCGCAAGGTCTGGCGGCGCAAACCCGCGGCGCCTCAGATGAACGAACGGGAGTACTCGCAAAGGTTCGGGAATTTGAACAACAAAATGCCGATTCAACGCCGCAGCATTCAATCCGCTCTCCTTCGAGTTCGTCATTTTCGGGCCGAGTCGTGGAGAATGATGAAAGGACGCCCACCAATCTCAGTTCGGACGCCTCGCCAGCTGTCAGAAAGCAAAGAAAAGCGGCTAACTATAAAAAGAGAGACGACGGCTTACGTGCACCGCCGCAGAGCTCAGCTTCAGCTTTAGAGAAGGATACTGCTGCTTCACAAGTCTCTGATAGTGCGGGCTCGACTGGATCGTCTCGCCTCACGTCGGACGGTAAACCAAGAACAAAGTCCACAGCGCCTGCGGGCTCAGGTGCCAGCCAGGACACTAAGCCTAAGGTCCCCCCTGTGTGGTACGAATACGGCTGCGTGTGAAGCGACAGTTCGATAACAGATGTGGTGCTCGTGAGGGGAGGGGTGGGGAGAATATTTGCAAATACTATGTGTCCAGGTTGACACCTATTTACTGGAATGTAACATTTTTTCTTCTGTGTTAGCAAGACTCGCCAAATAATTCAAGAACCGGCGCAGGGAGTGTTTGTGTGAATGTTTGTGCAGGTATCTGAACAAGTTTAATAGTTTAGTCATTCAAAGTACATTGCATACGAAGAACACATGCGTAGTTTTTGATGTTGACGATTATTGTCAAGTTTATAAATTATGGATTTATGCACAATTTATTATCACACAAGTTCGTTTATAAAATAAACCAGATAAAACGAGCGCTTTGATTGATTAAAAGCTGTTTATCATCACTAGATAGACAGCATAGAAATTCATTGTACGTGCAATGTCTGCGTTTATTTAGGAAAGGAAATTGAAGACAATTATCATGTTTTTCATTGAGTGATGTGTACCACTCGCCTTCGGTTCATGGTTCGTGCAAGTAGAGTTATTTCTCGTTCTTCACGGAAAGGTTTTCACTTCTACATTGTAAATGCAACACGTTAATCGCATTCGTCATTCGCGACTTCCATTTGCAGACTATCAATAATTTTTAGAGAGCTAAATGTCTGCGAACTGTAAATAAAAAGCCATTTCTGTTTAGACCAACAGTTGAAAGTTCTGTAGTATATCTTGGTGGAGCTGAACTAAGTTTATGTCATTTTTGTGAGACTGTTAGACTGTCGCAAATGTGGCAATATTTTCCGTAATATAAGAAGTGTTTGAATTGTATATTTTCTTATTTTTTAATATACCAAAAGTATCGTCTTCGTTGATGTTGGTCGATGCATTGGATTTATTAATAAGATTTTTGACAACTGGAAATTAATCTCTTACGCATGTTGGATTGCTGCAAAGTACGTGTTAACAAATTGTAAATCTTTTGTTTCAATTTAGTTAGAAAGGGCAGAAATACGGCAATTTCAACCATGTCTAATTCTTGAACCAAAACCACATTCAGTCTGTCGTTATCTTGACCTGACAGTGACAGTTAAAGTGGACAGTAACAAATATATAGGTCTTGTTGAACTGGAATTTATCCGTCTGTTTGATATTGACTTGTAAATTTTAAGTTGAGGCTGCGAGCTCAATTGGGAGTTTTATTCAGTTGTTCCACTGTGTAAATAATTTGAATCATTTTGTGCTGAATCAGTTCAGAGCAACATGGTATCACCTGTTATTATTTATGCTAACAAATACTAGATGTTATAATTTATTATAGAAGAAAGAGTTATTATCTAGATGACACAAGTTGTAATCAGTTTAGCTTCAAGCTGGGCCATCATTTTTTTCAAATAAAGGAATTTAACTTGAATTAATTAAACGTTTCACGATGCGTGTTCGTGTTCAATTCGTGTGCGTGGTGTGTGTGTGTGTGTGTGTGTGTGTGTGTTTGTGTGATGTTCTTCCCAACAACCATCTCCCCTTCGCACCAAACTATGACCAGATGAGTTAATTCGGCTTCAAAAATATTTTGCGAGAGGAACATGAATAGCCTGATCTCAGACGTTAATTTTCCTTGGCATCGAGAAATAATCTGCTTGATGGATATTCAGATTCATCGCAGCTGATATCCCGATATGGAGTTTGAGCGGGACGACGCGACGAAGCAAGAGCAAAAACCGTAAATTTCGCTGTCATTTGAGAATAACTCGTAGAATTTAAAGCTTGCTTCAATGTTAAAAACCACGTGTTATCATATAAGTATGGGATGAGGTAAGCGTATCGACGGTGAGGATGCTTGAGCTGGTCGATTGGAAACGTATTCCCACGATTGCCATTTAGTTTGTTGGAAAGCAAATAATCTCGTCCATTCCAGGCGGCAAATCAAACATGTTACATGACGGCAAGTTCATGTTCCTCTTGCAAAATATATTTGAAGCTGCATTTAACTCGTCGATTGGAGCTGACACAAGTTTATCCTTGGATATATATGCGACACTGAGTCACGTGCTTTCTTAGAAAGCTGTGCCCCCACCCCCACCCCCCAGGCCCAGGGTTGGGCTGCCATTGTCATGTTAGCGCCGGTTCGGCCAAGCCGTAATTTCACACACTTATAATGTCGGGAAACCGTAGGGACATCAGTGCACCGGAGCCGTCGAATGTAGGCATTGGCGGATTGTGCTAGCATAATTTTTGGCATAATTGGAGCAAAAAGCATAATTTTTTAAACGAGCACTGCCACGGCATAATTAGAAAATTTTAGCACTTTTTGGAGCATAAATTCACAAAATTTAATAAATATGGTGTATTTTCTACAGAAATATATTAGAGTTAGGTAGTATGTTCTTGCAATGCGTGTTTTAGCTACGCTAATAATAGTATTGACTTTGTTCTGACATGCTTAGTTACTAGGCCGTTAATCGTTAAGTCATTGAAGGTATTTTACAAACGGTTCAGAGATGCGAGCAGCTAATTTGAACAGCTGGGGGCGGAGACAAACTACCATAAAACACAAATAAATTTACAACAACAACATTTGAAAAACATAATTTGGTGTCGTTACTGCGCGCCTATATTTACAGAATCTACGTCATTTTGTGAGCATAATTTCGGAAATGAGGAGCATAATTTGGGAATTTTTGCATAATTTGCCAAAATTTCGAGCACTGCTAGTAGCATAATATGCCACGAATGTCGAATGTGTTAATTAAATTTGGTTCTTTTGGTCACTAAAATAAATTTTCTCGACTCCAAATGGCAAACTGCAGTTAGTACATTTATTCTCCGTTGTGCTGAGTGGATTTTGTGGCGATCTAGTGGTTTTGCTGGAATATATTCGGCCCGGGGGGGGGGTACTAACTCCATTTTTGAGGGGTGGAGATGCATATGTGCCGCTGAACGAAGAACACATTTGTTAGAGTTTTTTAGCCGATCGCGATACATTGAAATTCTAGATATACTACTCTTCACATCTTGGCCCAACACGACCACCACGGGGTCCGGGCGGTAGAGCGAGTACACAATCCGCCACTTGAGGTTAGACCGGTAAAAGCTGGGTTCCTAGCGTCTGAGGTCTAAAGTTTTGACCTATTCTCTTTATAGTAAAGTCCTTCGAACAGATGTGCAAGGGATATGCAATTGGAAACTGAACCCATGGTTTTCTAAAATACAAAATAAAACCCGACTTTAGGTTAATTTTGTACTTGTGCGCATGTTCCCATCCACAGTTGTAATAGTAAAACAAATTATGGTCTTGATCTTGGACTGTACTTCTCTCTCATTAGCTTTGATTTGGTGCAAAGTGTTAGCAAGTGGAGAGTACCCA
>JANVCJ010096024.1:0-10029 GCA_026413505.1 Epizoanthus ramosus
TGCCAAACATTTATTTTTAGAACTGTTGTTACTCTAATTCTTCTGTTTAAACATAATAAACTTGTTATACCCTGTGGGAAATAGTCCTTGAAAAAGTCTCAGATGTCCTTGAAAAGTCCTTGAATTTTTTTAAGAACTTTTTGTATGAACCATGTGTTTTAACTCTTGCTCCAGTGCTGAGCATTCAAGTCTTAGTAAGTTCCTTTATTTTATCTGACTTTCTTTTCACCATTGCATTGTATGTCTTTGCTCTTCTCACCTTCTCTTTTGAAGAAGCACTGCTTGTACTTGGTACATCGATACTGTCAGTACCAATCACTGTCGGCATTTCGGCACTGCCTGCAGCCTGAACACTTATGTTGCTGATAGTGAAATCCAATCCACACTTCGTATTACAAATATCAGAATATCTCTGAAGCTGTTTGTCGTCACTCAGCCTGGTATGCTTCTTTGTCTGATTCCGTACTTTTTTTAGGTTTAGGGTTCAGCCCAACTCAGCTTGATCATTTAGTCTGGGAGTTCCTCCATATACTTTTGGCAAACATTTATTACTGAAATATACTGATGAACAATTATAAATGTGGTAGTAACAATGTACGTTGTACAATGTGCTGATTGTATCTTTCATTGATATCCTAATCAATATAAAGCATGCAGCAAATAGAAACTCGTATATATAAACCCCCCCCTTCACATTCTAATGATGCGTTAAAATATATGTAGTATCTTTATTGAGTCGCGGCATTAGTAATGGTAGATCATTCATTTCGTCTTTACCCATTTTGAAATAGTACTATGCTGCCAAGACTGATTCCAAATTGTTTTTGGCCATCTGTCTCGGCCAATATGTTGAGTTGGCAGTTGTCCAAGGTAGAGCGGACACGGCTTCTCCGAAGACCATAACTCTGTTATTGCAGAAAATTCATTTAAGCTAATTTGATATTGCCACGACACACTTTCTTGCAAGTGCAGCCGCCTCCCTCAATTTGTTCTCCTCCATCATGGTGACGCAGTTACGAGGCTCTTGAAGGACTGCGACCAGACCCGAATCTGTGAAAATGGACATGAAAGGGTACATGTAGCATAACTTTAGACATACAGTTGAAATATCTCTGTAAACAACTTTCCTTTGTTTGTATAAATACAGCAGGTAAACAACAAGTTTTGAAAGTTGCAAAGGACGCAACACGACCTCACATGTTCTCACACTCAAACTTTAACAGTTCAAGCTGAAGAAACTCCTAGTTAAATTGGGCTTTAATATCAATTATTAAATACTAGTGGTAGTTTATAATGTCAAATGACATGATTTAAATTGCAAAGAGTGATAAATGTTGGAATGATTTTCACATGAAAGCTGAGAAGTCTACCACTGTGCTAATATGATGCCACAATTTAAGTGGTTGTCTACAAATTGTTTCAGTTTTAGTACATTTGTCCTTCAGCATGTGTATAGCACAGTGATGTTACTATAGCATCTTTAAGACTGTCAGTGACTGTGCTGGCCATCTCAACCAGGCCCACTAATTCTGACAATTTGGCCAAGGTGTCTTCTGCAACTTCCTCATCCAGTGCCACATTAGCATAAGCTTGTGTATAACTAACTGTTGCCATCTTCTTATGATCAGAAGTTCGCTAATAATATGATCGTTGTCCTTCAGCTTGTGAATGGCACAGTACTGTTGCTATTGCATCTTTAAGACCGTCTCTGTATGTCTAGTTCTGAGCTTACCACACATCACACAAGTAATATTCTTGCAGACCATTATTCACTCTAGCATGAGCAAAGATGCGTTTTGAAGAAATAATCTAAATACTTGGCAGCCAGGCAAGAAATTATATTTTACAATTTTATGTTATACTTGCCCTTATGGAAATTTACTTGCCCAACTAAACTCACAATCATAATCAAGATAGAAATATAATATTATGTAATGCAATAATAATAATAATAATAATAATAATAATAATAATAATAATAATAATAATATTAATAATATTAATAATATTAATAATAACTAATACAATTTTAATAAGTGTCATATCCAAGAAATGTTTATTGTGCTTTACAAAGAATGTGATAAGTGTCCTAAAAACTAAGCTTAATTTTAGTTTTCATCATAATAATAATAATAATAATAATAATAATAATAATAACAACAATAACAACAACAACAACAATAAAATGTAATAAGTGTCATATCCAGGAAATGTTTATTGTGATTTATAAAAAATACAAAGCTAAATTTTAGTTAAATGAATAATAATAAAAATAATAATAATAATAGTAGTAATAGCAATGGGAAAGACAGAGATCCGCCTTTTTTATGTAAGGGTATGTCACCCAAACACGGAATCCTACAGAGAGATGACCCCACAGCAAATTTACAAGCAGCACGAAACAGAAAAGAAGAGGAAATATATATCACTGGTAATAGATATAGAGCATGGGACATTTACCCCACTTGTATTCGCCACAACTGGCGGAATGGCAGACGAATGTCGCAGATATCATTGCCGATTGGATGAACTTATATCGACCAAGAAAGGAGAGCCTTGTGCAGCAACAATATCGTGGATAAGAACTAAAGTGTCGTTTGCGATACTTAGAGGAGCGCTGTTATGTTTGCGAGGGTCTAGAACACCACAAAGACGCCAATTTTTAAATTTAAGGAACAATGATTTGGAAGTAGAGAATGGGTTGGCTGGACTTACCTGATTTTTTAAATTTTTTAATAGATTTTATGAGTACTTTTCCTCCGTTTTTATTACTTATAATAATATTAACTAGAATTTTATATTAGCGATTTTATAAGTAGATTTTATGCATTGTATTTTATTCATTGAAGCAAAATAAAGATTATTATTTTATTTAAAAAAATAGCAACAATAATAAAATTTAATAAGTGTTATATGAACAGATTATCAAGCGGCAGGTAGGGTTGTTCCTGAAGTTTTCTTTATGGTCTTTCAATAAGATTCATGAATGAGTTATTTCGGGCTAGTGTCTCAAGTCTGTCATTCAGCTTTGTGCGTCTTGCGAAGGAAAGAAAGCCAGACAACGCCATTGGCCATTGACATGCTGTTCGACGATAGAATACACTCTTCAACATCGAAAAATGCCCTTCATAAAATCAAAGGCCTTCGGACTGGCCATTTTTATCCTAAAGATTCCCCTAGAGAAAGGATTGTTTGGGAGCAAGAATTTGCACAATCTATCGAACAGCACTCTCAAAATCTTGCTTTGTGGAAAAAAGAAACCGTCCTTTGCCAAAAGCTGCCATGGTACTGTATTAGCGTATACGGTCTTCAGAACAAGTTGGTCATGACTTCGTCAATTTAAATTTTAAAAAAATTGCAAAAAAAAATGTATTTAAGCTAATTTGATATTGCCACGACACACTTTGTTGCAAGTGCAGCTGCCTCCCTCAATTTGTTCTCCTCCATCATAGTGACACAGTTACGAGGCTCTTGAAGGACTGCGACCAGACCCGAATCTGTGAAAATGGACATGAAAGGATGCATGTTATTTTTAGTGAGTTACAACGTCAAGCGTACAGCAAAATTTGATTAATGCTTGAATTTGATATCAATAGGACGGATTGTCTGCCTTGAAACACTTCGGCCTCAATTTATCACTATATATCTGCTTTTTGTAGTTTTAGAGTTTAATGTACTCTTGTAACTGAACACAAACCAGAAAATGAGCTGTGTTATTTCCGAGCCCGTGTTATGCAACATTCTCAATAATTTGTAAACTGGCACCAAACATGATCCCAAGTCCACTTGCTTGCAACGGCTGTGACATCCTCCATGCATAGTGTAACGGCAGCAGCTCAATGTGGAGAGAGTGCCGTGAAAACTAAGGGAAACTAGACTTGCTCACAGATTCCACAAAGTGCTATGTTTATTACAAAGTGTAAACCATTCTACAGTGCTCCTGTACTCTGTAGTGTAGGACGTGTAACAAAGGCCTCCAGTGGCTCCTAGGTAATACAGCAATGTGAAATAACCAAGGTTGATACTAAAAGGGGTAATAAAGCTGGTTAATACGAAACTATTAACTAGATTAACATAAGGCACGTGAGTGCCGTTACAGTGCTTCCCTAAATGTGACTACATTTACTAATATAAGGCTACTATCTAGTAACAATACAACCTGAAAACTTGAAATTGAAATAAAATGCCGTAACCAGAAATGAAATGCAGCAGCCAGATTTTTTTGAAGGGTAGAAACATCCTGTCTTATTTATTGCTTGAATTGTTTCAAATATATACCCATTAATATAGTTTAAGCTATTAAATAGCTGAATTATTTGGCAAAATGAACTCTACTCACCTGTCAAGCTAGCCGCCATATTGGATTTTACCCATGATGCAATGTGTGGGTTGATTTTCCCCCCCTTTTAACTACACTTGAAGAGGTAAAATCAATTTTTCAGTGGATAGGGGTAACGAGCAATACAATTTGTCTTTTTACTTCACATTTTGCTTGAAAATATGCACAAAGGTCTATTAACATGATATTTGTTTCGAAGCCTCGTTTCCATGCTGAATTACTCACACATTATGGTTATCATATATTTTTGAAAACTTCTCCTGAAGGACTATTACATGAAAGCATTCAGATTTTGTCCCTTGGTTTGCTACCAAAATCTGGTCTGGGCCGTGGACTATTTTGCTCGCTCAAATTGCATTGTATTTGCTGTTACCACTTCCGTCAATGTTGCTATGAATGCAAGTGTTGTGGCAATTAAGATTCTGTTAATCAACCCATGTCTCTGGCAATCAGTTTGACTGTGTTAAATAACTGAGTGGAACCAAGAGTGCAGAATGGCATGTTAGCTGCAATGACTCTGATGTCTTTAGATGGAATAGTTGTAGGAGCAACGCTTCCCGGAAAATAACTTGCATAGAAGTTGGACGTCTCCAGTAGTGTTTTCTTCGCCTGACTTCATTAACTTGTTTAGAATGTCGAAGACTTCTAGAGACAGAATAATCTCTTTCTTTTTGTTTGCCAACAGCTTTACAAGACCTAATTAAGTGGTCTTGCAGATTATTAGTGTTGAATATGTTATGCTCTGCCTTGTTCTTGGATAATCAGTTTTGTGGAAGTAAGAATAAGTGTCAGCAGGGATGCCTACAGAATCAGTGATGTGTTAATAATAATAATAATAACTTTATTTCTATAGCGCTCATATAACTATAAGCTCATGGTGCTTTACAATATGAAAAAAGGAAAACAGATAAATTTTGTATTTTGTGCAGTTGAATAATTATCTGATGGATAAAGTGTTGACGGTAATATTTTGCTGTCTCACCAGCCAATTCATCCACTGCTGTTGTGTATTGTTGATGTGCACACCTTCTTGTGTGTGAATATAATATAATGAAATAATAATAATAAAATTTAATAAGTGTCATATCCAAGAAATGTTTATTGTGCTTTACAAAGAATGTGATAAGTGCCCTAAAAAAAGCTTAATTTTAGTTTTATGAACAACAATAATTCAAATAATAATAATAATAATAATAATAATAATGATAATAATAAAAATAGTAATAATAATAATAAAAATAATAATAATGTATCACCAATAAAAGTTTCTCCAGGAATGCACAGGTATCATTGCCCAATACAAGTAGCTGAAATGACAAGAAATTAAAATAAAACTTTGGTGAGAAAGCAGAGAGTCTTTGCAGTCTCTTCCTTTCTTTGTTTGCTGTATTGCTTCAGTTTTTGTGCTTCTTTGTCGGTTTTAACTGAGATCTGTATTTCGATCTGGATTGCTCCCAAAATTTAATGAGTTTGGCCGGTGGTCATTATCTCTCGTCTCACCAAATTTCATAAAAACCCACTGAATAGTTTTTGAGAATCCTGGTGACAGACAGACAAACAAACAAGCAAACAAACAAACAAACAAACAAAGTAACCAACAAACACACGGAAGTGCCTTGTGGACCATTGGAAGATGATGCTTGGTCCACCCAATTTATTTTCTTTGAAGAGGTGGTACAGATCTTTGTTTTTCTCGTTGAAGAGTGAGAAATAGGTTTTCTCATCCAAGAAAGAGAGCAGATACTTCATGGTGAGTCCAGGAACTGAAACTCTATCCTTGAAGATGTTGATGTTTCGGTCTTTCCAGAACTTTCTCATTTTCTCAACCGCTTTCACAAGGGTTGTACAATCCTTTGCGTGGTTCCATGGCAACTAGCTTACTGTTCAGCTGATTAAATAAACATACGCTTCGCATGGATGACTTTGAGTAAGATTTTCATCAGGTTCCTCGACTCGGAACAAGTTCAGATTTTGGCAGAGGAAACCTTATTTAATATTTTGTTTGTCCAATTCTGAATTAAGTTTCTACTTTTGACATTTGGTTGATCGAAATTTCGTCCCACAAATTTTCCGTTTGTTATTGGCGCACTCCGGTTTGACTTAGCTGAGCGCGTCCTTTCGGCTCTGCTTGACCACGCAAAAGTTTGTCAGGAAACGGGGGTTCAAAGTACGGCGTTAGTATTGTTTGTGCACTAATCCCACTTTTAAACATTAGGCGTTTGGTCAGCATTAGGTGGAACTGCCTGTTCGGTATTTGTATCGTTCTCTATTTCCTGTTTGTCCTGTATTTGGTTTCCCTGTTCTCCCATTTCGAAACTATTACTAGGCAAGTCAGCTAGGTCAAGGTCATCGTCAGGAGAAAGGTCGACCATTGGAATCCCAATAGGTCGTTCATCAGGATCGACAAAATGTTTCATTCGATTGGCATGTACAATTGTAGTGACTGGTTTGTTACTGCAAGTGTGAAGGCGGAAATGAACTACACTTAGTTTGTCTATTACTCTGTAAGGTCCGTGCCAATTGTGGAGTAATTTCTTAGAGAGACCTTTGTTTGTTTTTGGTGTGAAAACCCAAACTTTGTCACCTTCAACAAAATCTGGTAAGGCTGTAGCTCTGTACGAGCTGTTTTGTTCTAGCCTTATAAGTGGTTTTTTTTTAACCGTTGATATTAAATTTTTGTGAAAATTACCAAACTTATTGCGATCAATGCTTCGCGCGGGGAGGTATTTGTTAAATTTCGAAAAGTCACTACAACTTTTTTCCGGATTTCATTACACAGATATAAAGTTTAACTTACGAGAAGTATGTTGATACGTGATGTTTGGAGGAAGGTTCGAGTTTTACGAATGTTTTTAAGGATTAAACACGAAGAAGTTTAACAGGTCGGAATCCAATCTTTTCAGTCAAATAAAATTCCAATTTGACGACCTCTGAGGAAACTCTTATGTTAAAACATTGAATCAAACATCAATCCGCTAGAAAAGTATAAAAGCAAGCATTTTTTGTGTTGTAGACCTACCGAATTTTAGTCAACATAAAAAATTTTCAGTGATTTTACGTATTCTTCAGTCTTAGTTTAAGATGGCAGCTGAGGGACCATGTGAGATATTTGGTATAACCTCACAAGATATTCTTGACGAGCTGATAGCCGAAGCAGCCGACCAAGTTCCCCTACATCTGCTAGAAAAAGTCAAAGTTGACTTTGACTTTTTAGCTGATGTACCTGTAGCCAAAATCAAGCATGACAAAAAGTTAATGCGCGAGAGGCGGAATGCCAAGGAAAGGAGACGGAAGCGTGCAATTACAGTTACCTGTGAAGCGTTAAGACGGGAGGTAGAGGTATTGAAGCAGGAGAATGCACGGCTGCGTGCTGAACTGGGACGATAACCCAGTAAATATACAAACGGCTCCTTTAGGAGCCACCAAATCTTGCAAAAGAAATGACCAATGTAATTACTTCAGTGACTTTAATAACGTATTTAGACAATCAAGAAGTATTTTGGTTTAACGAGAAATAAAGAAAATAACTAATTGAAGAAGGTTATGCGATATAGCCGAAACCGTAGGAACAAACAGTTTTACAGTTTATATCTTTTACTTCACCAGAGTAACCTTTCTAATACAATGCACCCACCTGGATAAAACAATCAATCGGCGAACCCTTTCAGACCTTTCATGTCATGCCAAACTACAATTAACACGATTTAGAGAAACAACGTGAGGTAATTTATTTTCCGAACAGTAACCTAGGATAAATATAAACTATTTTAAAAGCCACTAACCAATTCAAGTTATGTTTTCCTGTAAATACATACGAAACAACTTTTTTTTTTCTTATCTGAAACCACTGAAAGAGTTTGACAAGTTTCGATTCATTCTAGCGCACGTGGACGAAGGGCTCGGGTTTCGTTCGGGTGTTAGAATCACGTAGCAGTTTGCGCGCTTTGTATCAAACGAATGCTTAATTCTTGTGTTCGAATTTTCAAAACTCCATACATAATGGTGGAATAAGATCCTATTCATTGTTCGCGTAGATCACGGATCAGGTTTCGTTCGGGTGTTACCATCACGCACTGTAGTAGTCCAGTAATCAGTTCTCTAGTCGAACGACTGATGGCAGAGATGATTATGCTTGATACTGTTGTGCTTTTCGCTATTTTGGATGTGGGGCTTGCGTCCAAATGTGGGCCGTGTATGTGTCTGGTATTCGAACCCGAATACACTGTGATGGACTGCGCATATAAGGGATTGAAAAATCTTCCCAGCGATCCGAATTATGACTCAATCAATGGAATGTTATTGGCGAATAATAATTTATCCTGTACCAATCTCGCGAAAGTCGTTGTTCTTCCATCACTTGAATGGATCGACATCAGAAAAAATCCTCTGATCAACTGTAAATGCCTCGACCGTCTGAAAACCACGAATACAAAGATAACAAGTGACTGCCTTCAACAATCATCTATTCTTACTTCATCCGCACCAACAGCAACAACTACTATGCCGACCTTGATCTACTACACTACAAATACCTCAACCAGCACTACTGAATCTACGCCTGTTCCACGATTAATTCTTACACCACCGAGCCAATCCCACCAACACTTACTTCCCATCACGCTTTCTATGTCTATTGTAACTGTTTGTTTGACTATTGCCTTCTACATCCTATATCGCCTTCGCAAGAAATGCTTTCGCCCTCGCCGACTTCATTCCATTGAGCACACCGACATTTCGTTATACGCATTGGAAAGAACCAGTGACTCGGACGAAGTTATTTTCGATTCCACTACTGTTTAAATTATTTTCTTTCATTTATTTTATAAGAATCTTTGTTTTGTTATTTTCAAGATATCTATTCGTCCGTTCGGTAAATCAAACGCTTCATTATATAAATATGAGAATGTGGGGCTTGCGGCCCTGATGGCGATCTGTTCGCGGTACATGTAAATAGTTATTATTGAGTCATATCTTACACTTATATCTTACACAGTTTTCTGAAATAGAGCATTTTGCTTCTTGTAAGTTTATAGTTTGAAAATATTTTATTGCGATAAATTCACCAAGAAATGTTTGTCAACGTCATTCAACTCTTGTTCACCGAGGCGACAAGATCGGTTTTATAGTTTCTCTGAATACGCTTAAAGAATCGAATACCATTACAATTTTCGGTAGGCTTTCAATAAACACCGTTGCAAATGTTTTACTCGTTCGGTTGTTTTGGACCGACCTCGAGATACTAATTATGAAACTGACAAAGATCAAACTTAATGAAACATCAACAACAAGAAAACTGAACATTGTATAAAACTATAGTCATGGTTGAAAGAAATACCGGATTTTTAAGTAATAAAGATGTTAAGCAGTTTGAAATTTTTAGTACAGTAACATAAACGAAAAAACCCCGGAACCCTTTGGAAAAATAAACGTGTCTCTATGAAATATTCAAAATGTCCCCACTGTCCCTCTTTTCGACACAAAAATGAGGTTTGTTTTATGAAAAAACCGTTGTTTTTTTACCACCAACGCGGGACTGTGGGGACTTGGGGACCGTAGGGACTTCCACAGAGACGTGTTTTTCCCCTCTCAACAGATTTTGAAAACAAATCGTATAAAATGTCCTGCATCAAATCAAACACACAGTAAAATTCGTTTCACATTGTTTATTATTCAATTCATTTAATATCTAT
>JANVCJ010096035.1:0-10028 GCA_026413505.1 Epizoanthus ramosus
GAGGCATCGAAGGTGGACACTTCTGCCATAGTTGTGGGCAGAAATTTACTGAAACTGGTAAGTAATACACGATCTCAGGATCTTTTCAAGTTCTGGCGCGGCGCGTGTTGCTGACCTTCAGGCTTCACCTTGTGACTTCAGACTTGTCTTGTGGCTTGTCCAACTAGCTAAGTTGTCGTTATATATGTTGAGCTTCTCAATTCTATAAGGCCAATCTATAATTGCAGGACGGATATAACAAAGTTCAGTCACTCTGTAGTCTCTGTACTGGCCAAGTACAGTCAACTATTCCTATTATTTTTTTAATATTCAATTGACAATTGCTTCCAATCTACACTCGACACAGTCAGTCTACAGTCTACAGCTTTAAGTTTAACTCATGTGACCCTATATGGACCAATCAGAATGCTGGAAATGACCAATTTTGCTAAATTTCAAATGCTCATATCTCTTGAACCATAACTCATAAGATCTATTGACCTCAAATTTTCAGGGTGAAGATTTCATAGCATTCGGATTAACCTCAGAAAATTACATTCAAATTTGTGGTCCTAGCTAAACCTGTATCTACTACCTTAAATGTGTTGAAATAGAATATTATTGTTGTTATTTATAGTGCCTGTACTTCCTCAATGTAGCAGCAAGCTTACATTTGAGGACTATCGAAAGAAAAAGGAAGGTGATAGAAGGTCCAAGTTTGAGAGAAAAGAGAGAAAGAGGATAAAAAAGGAGGAGTTAGTGAAAGTGCAAGTGGGGCTTGTTCGCGATGATGATGGACAGCTCAAGAAAGTAAAAGGAAGGACCATTCCCATCCAATTACTACCAAGTTGCAATGCTAGCACTCTTCTTACTACCTCTGTTGAGAAACATGCCAGACATTTTAAACAGTTTAATAGACACATGGAGTATGTCATTTTGTATTCTGACATGTCCATTGTTGGTTGTTTGCCTGGAAGTTTAACCCCATTCTCTCTTGATGCATACAAGAATGATCTGCTGAAGCCTTATTCAAAGCTTTACTTTTGGCTCTGTGAAAAAAGTGATTATGACATTGCTGATTTTAGTGTTAGTGACATGGAGCTTGAAAAGTCTGTTTTCAGTTCCAAAGAAAACACTAGTCCAAATAATGTCAGTATAAAATCAAACGCGTCGGATCCAAGCCCAAGAGTTCAAGGAGGGTGGACATCAACAGCTACCATTTCTTCCCCAATTTTGTGCTCAGGGCCTGCTAGCAGATCAGATCAGTCAATATCCAGTGTAAGTCACCTGTGCCCAACTTGCTTTGGACGATTCTCCTTGACTGAAATTGAAGCTCATGCAGATGCCTGTGCAGAGGCCTGGGTTGATCCCATTGGTGAATGTTCAGAGGAGGATGAAGTTAAAGTTGTAGAGCCAGACACCGAGAAGGGAGAAGTTGCAGCAGTGGATCAAGACAAAGATAAAGATCACAGTGATCTGAATACTGTCATTACAAATTTAAGATTAGTATTGAAAAACAGTGCAACTACAAACAGGATCACGATAAGAAGATGCTCCCCGTTTGCTGATTATGCAGTGGCAAGAAGAAAGAAATGGTTTAAGCCAAAGGGGACACTAAAGATCACTTTTGCCGGGGAGCCAGCAGTTGATGATGGGGGTCCCAAGCGTGAATTTTTCTCAGGTAAAGTATAGTTATTAGTTCAGTACCTTTTTGAAGCTTTTTTCTATGTTTTTCAAGTTTGTTATAGTTTGTGTAAAATTATTTCCGAAACATAACAATTATTATATTTTTTGTTGTCTGTTGTCTGTTGTAGTTATTGAGTATATGGTATTGTGTCCAAGCAAATGGTATATTATATTGACTTTAATTAGCAGTCAGCAGTTTATATACTGAAACCCTGTTATTATAGGCAATTCAAACTTAATAAACATTATAAACTTAATTATTCTTAAAGTTGCAAGTCACCAACTGTTGAGTGACAGCTATCAATGTCAGATAAATGTGATGCATGATCTGTATAAAACAGAAAAACAAGCTTTTCTCGGACAGTCTTGAATATTTTCCAGTTGTGTTTTCAGAAATGAGTTTCTGATAATGTCTTTATAATATATATAAAAGAATTTATACTAATTTATGGAAAAATATATTCATATCTTACTATTATTGTGCATAACTTTGCATGAATTAATGTAAAATATTTACATAAGCTACATTTTATAATGCTAATTTACTTTTCCAATTGATTACTGTAATCAGAATTGAAAATATGGAAAACTATTTGAGAAAACTAGTTTTTGTGATTTACTGAGTCAATGTCATATTCCAGAGTAATTGACAGCTGTCACTTACCAAGTTGTGATTCTGTTAAAAGATTTTCTAGTTCGGTGTGAGTTAGATCCTTAGGTCAGAACTGTTAAATTTGCCAAATTAAAAGAATTAGAATTACCCCCCATTTGGTCGTGTGACTTCGATTGACCAATTACATTGGATAAAATGCCCAAAATGGTCAATTTTCAAATGTCTATAACTTTTGAACAATCTAACCTATTAAGCTGAAATTTTGGATTGAAAAATTAGACAGTACTGTATATTAATTTTGGAGTGCAAGAATTTTAATCATCTTCTGCCAGTGCAACTACCAAAGAAATAAGTCTGTAGCTATAATTTTATAATTTCCTTTACACTTTATAGAAACATTAAGTCATATAAAACGAGTCCTGGTCAATGATGATGGAAACCTTTATCCAGATATGCGGGCACTCGCAGCTGAAGAGTTCAAAATAGCAGGAGAAATCATTGTTTCTTCCATTATTCAAGGAGGGCCAGCACCATGTTGTTTCTCTGACATTGTCTATGACTACATGGTTGATGGTGTGTCAAGTGTAGAGACAGAAACCTGGATGTCTTTTCTTCAAGATGATTCTTTGAAGAAGTCTATCAAAATGGTACAGTAGATGTACATGTAGACATGTTATAAAATTAGAGAGCAGTCATAAGTATGTCAGCAGTATAGTAGGGGGGGGATTGAAGGGTATTTGATAATAATTCTGAAAAAAATTGTACAGTATGCCACCCCCCACTCCCCTCCCCCACAAAACTAATAAACTGTTTTGTACAACTCTTCTCCCCTTCTACCCAACCATCAGAATGCCATAATGTAAATGTTCACTGCAACAAAACTGGCTCATCTAGACAGTAGCAGAAGAAGTGACCCTAGCTACGTATCAGACAATGATTACTTGCAACGTTGTTGTGCACATTCTGTAATTGCCACAAAGGAACTTATCATTTGAAATGATTTCAATGAGAGACATTTAAGGACCATATAGAGGAATTCAAGGTGTCTGGAGACCCACAATTTCACAACTCTTGGAACCAGTGTTCATGCACCCTGGAGACCATGTAACATATTGTTTGACATTTGCAGTAGCACACAAAGCTGGCAAATGAATCTGAGTCATGGAGCAAGTGAAATATATTGGAGCTCTAGAATTGCTAGAAATGCATCTGAAAACCAACGTCATTGAGTTCACAAAATGCAATGGAAATACTACTGTACCCTCTAAAATGCTGTTGTTTGTTTTGCACACCCCAGATGTGAGTCAATTGTAAGGCACCTTTCCCCCAATAAAACAAAAATTACCCTCCAGTCCCAATTACACAAACTTACACATACTTTGTGATTATTGCTTCCTTGGCTGTTTTAGGTTTAATCAATGTACAGGTACATTTGTAGTACTGGTTATCATGTTTTTGAAAGGGCTTGAACAATTGGCTAAATGTGCTTGAAAAGAGCAAATTGTAGTTTTAGCTTTCCTTTGTGATACTCCTCTAATGTTGTTGGTCTCAATACTGACATATTTTCATGACATCTATTTTGTACCACCTACCAGGTGTCTGAGTGTGAGACTGATGAGCAGCTTAGAGACCTGCTGATGGAAGATGCAATGATGGATATTCTGCAGACAGTTGGGTATAGAGGGATTCCTTCAAAAGAAACACTCAGTTCAGTTCCGGATGTTACAAGGTACATGCATGTGCACATAATAATTATAATTATAATAATAATAATATTTTTTTATCAGTAATGATAATTATTAAAACTAAGTTGAAAATCTTGTTAAAATTTTTAAATGGTATTATAGGTAATAGTACACTATAATAATAATATATATTGCTATATTATTATTATTATTATTATTTATTATTATTATTTTAATACTATTATTACTATGAAATGATGTTTTAATCTGTAGTTGTTAAATAATTATTTGCATTAAATTAAAACAATCAAATTCAATTGGGGAAGGGGGGCTTACCCCCCCCTGTTCTGGGGTATGTATATTTTCTAGAATTAACCAATTGAAAAATTATTAAATTTTGTTTGTCCCAATTCTTTTCTCAGGCTTTCTGAAGCATCAGACAATTTGATTCTTGTGAAGATGATGTCTATTTCAATGTTCTTAGTGGGATCCATAAACCCCATAAGACCATGCTAAAATTTTGCCTGGATGATTATACTTTCAAGGTTTTCTGCTACATACCATATTCCTTAATGTTGTTGGTTATTGTGATGAGTGTATAATTATTATGGGGGGCTTATATCCATGGGGAGGTGGCTTATAACCAGAATATATACATGTATATCCAAGGGACTTATAAATGGAAAGGGCTTAAAAGTGGTAGTTTACTGCAATTGTAAATATATATGTATGGTACTAATAGAATTTTTTCTGTTCAAATCAACAGGTCAATGCTTATTTCAGGAATCTCCAAGAACCTGGCAGTGATTGACCAATTGATTGCTGGCCTTGGCTACCATGGAGGGTTGTTCATGGATTACACTTGCAGTCATAAACAAGTCATGAAGTCTTTATTCACCATAAATGGAGCCCAAAACTTCCAGCCAACAGCAGACCTTCTCCTTGATAACATGAGGGTTTTGTATAGTGAACATGGAAGTAACTTGAAAGCAGCTGAAGTTAATGTCTTCAAGTATTTTTCTGACTTTGTTATGGATCAGAGTGAGATAGAAGGTACATGTAATACTAATTAATACTATAAATTATTGAATTAAAGAAATTGTATCATTTCTAATATAAAATATCCCACTGGTGGAATTTGTTCACTCTGTTTTAACTTTTGGGCAAGCAAATCGTTTTGTTTATGCTGTACGAGGTCACTTAACATGTACTTTTAAGTTAAATCCTGAGCCTGGTTGCACAAAAATGGATTAACTTAACCTTGGATGAAAATCAAACAGTAAAATTTTTCTTTTCCCAAGAAAGGTTTCTGGTCATTCAGACTTTCCTTGGAAACACATTTATTAGACCGACAATGGAGGCACAAATCATTCTATATAAAGTAGGAAACACAAACATGAATCTAATTTTAATCCTGGGTTTGCTAATAGTGCTAATCGGCTTTCGTGCAACCGAGCCCTGCATTTTAGAAAATATGTATATAAAAAAATAATTCATTTTTACCAATTTTCATTGTTTTGTGCAGAAGTTTCTTTCACAAATTTGTCTGTTGCTTCCTTAATTAGCAGTAGTACAGTAGTAGTAGTAGTAGCAGTACAGTAGTAGTAGTAGCAGTAGTACAGTAGTAGTAGTAGTAGTAGTAGTAGTAGTAGTAGTAGCAGTAGTAGCAGTAGTAGTAGTAGTAGTAGCAGTAGTACAGTAGTAGCAGCAGTAGTAGTAGTAGTAGCAGCAGCAGCAGCAGTAGCAGCAGTATGTAGTTGATGCAGGAGTTGATGTTGTTGTTGTTAGTGAATTAAGGAAACTTTTAATGTCACTATATAAGTACTGTAAATGTTTTGCTATAAACTACTACTTATAGCCTGGTTATAAACCTTTTAGTAGGCTTATATTTGTTCATTTGGTGTGCTTATAACGGGGGGGGGGGGGTGTTACATCTGGGATGTTTAAAAGCAGAATTAAAATTAGAAAGACAGGATGCTGAAGCCTTTATAATACATTTATAGTAAGAAACACATGTTTGCAATGAGTAGATGGTAGAAGGGTGTACATATGCTGGGGGGGGGGGTTATAACCAGAATAATTATATTGTTTTGTCAGAAGATGCATAGGCTTATATCCAGGGGGCTTAAATACATGTATGTATAAACGGGAGAGGAGAGCTTCAAAGTGGTAGTTTATGGTATTTTTACTATTATTTTTTCGAACAGTCAGCTTAGGGGTTTCCTAAATATAATCCTATAAATGACAAATTGAACGAAAATGGGAAAAACAACTGACCTTGAATAGTACAGATGAATGAAAGTACAGGTTATAAGAAGTGCTTGCATCAATATATCCAAACTTGTACAGTGTGTTTAACTTAATGCATGTTATCTATACATACTGTACTAGATGGACTATCAAAGCTGTACAAGTTCATCACAGGCAGCGACAGATTGACCCCTCTTGGTACAGAGAGAATTATCACCGTTAAATTCAAGTATGGGTGTCCACCATCTAATTGCAAATGCAGGCCTACAGCTGCAACATGTGAGCCTTCCATCATGCTACCAGTGCACTACCAAGACCCGAAGTCATTTGAAGACACAATGTACTCGGCTTTGAAAGAGGGAGCTGGCTTTGGTTTAATCTGAGTCTCAGCAGACCAGATTTTATTACCAAATGTTATACCATGTTAATACAGTTATATGGTTTCATTTTATTGACACTGTTAGTTTGATCATTAAAGATCCTTTTGAGTTACATATAACATTCAGCCAGATAGAATTTGTTGATGTACCATATTTTCTCTATCAAGCCCCTACCCTGTAACAAGCCCCCTCCCATTCTAATAAGTTTCAGTCCAGAGGGCCTGCAAAGAAATAAGCATACACTGTAGAGGAAATTCAGTACTCTAGCTTTTAACAATGTTATTTTCAGCTATGAACATTTGTTGTTGTTCAGGTGGTTTAGAAGTACCTGTACTGTAGGTTTGATCAGTAACTCTTGAGTTATGAATTTCATTTGCAAGCCTACAATAAAGTGATGTTTCAATTATACTCTCTTGAGAAGTCAATCAAATGTTTCGACATAAAATATGTTAGATAGCAATACTGATCAGATGAGTGAACAGATTATAAGCTTCTGTGTGTGTAGCTGGATACTGGAGTCCTTCTGCATCCATTGTGTAATGGAAAAATTCCTGGTAAACATTTGGATCTGATTCATCAATGCAACACTTGTCCTCCATTTCAAGCACTTTTGCTTCTGGGACATCAACAGAACAGTCAAATGCATTTGATTGTTCCGGTAAGTAAAATAACACATCAGGGACTCCTCCCACTGTTTCATGACGTGATTGCCTTATGTGATGTGTGTTCCAATATTTCTTCATTTCATCCAGCTCATTCTGCAAAATGCCATGATAGCAAAACCAAAGGCATTCCTTTTGGATCTCATTGCCAGTGTCAACATGACCACTATCTACTAGGTCTTTAAAGTACTGGATCCACCACTCTGAGCAGGTCTTTCTAAAATGGGACCAAAAGTTTTCGATTCTTTGGTTTCTGGTGGAAGGGCCATAATCATGTGCACTCTCTCCACAAAATGGTGCATTGTCTTCAGAGCGAAAGTAACACTGCATTCCAGCTATTATAACATTTTCAGTGCCATAATCAGACCTTGTCTGTAGTGGGCAGGAGCAGCCATGCTCTTTCACACACTCCAAATAATGCCCAGCAGCTACTTTAGGATCGTTGTTAGATCTAACCAACTCTAGCCAAAGAATCTTCCTGCTGTACCCATCAACAGCACCATGAATTGGAAACCCAAAAGGTTTAATCTTGTCATATCCTGGAATTATACATACATCATGCATGTCAAAATTGTTTTTTGGGGGGGGGTGGGGGGACTGATTTAATTGTACAGACTGAGAGCCTAAAAAACTGGAAAAATATTGGGAAAAAAACACAAAGTTTTGAGAATTTTCAATCTTTGACTCACAATTTTAACGATCTGCAAAGAAAATCATTCAAAGATATGGGAGACAAGCTGTCTACAATCATGATAAATCGATTACCTTATCTGAGGCCACACCAATATATTTTGAGAGAAAATGGACAGGCCAATCAAATAATAAAGTTACGTTAGACATATATATATATGAAGCATTTTCAAAACCAAAGGCAAAACTCAAATGGCGGCTAAATTCATTCCATGGACTGCTGATTCCAAGAAACAAGAATAAATTGGTAAAGCCTGAGTCTGGAAAATGAGGATAAAGTCTGGAAAATGTCTGCCAAGTGGAATTTTGCATTATAATATCTAATCTAATAGAGGACTCATAAGTGAAGTTTAGAGTAAATATATCCTGGAGTAATAATAATAAGATATAATATAGTGCATATTTATGCCCTGTGTATCTACTAAACATTTAGAAATCACACCAATATGTAAGCAAACTTTATTGAATATCTGTACGAACTTAATACATGTATATGTACTTTATAGACAATTACAGAGGCATTCGGGCATTAAATTTAATGCCCTGTTCTGTCACATTTACTTGAATGGAATAGAACACTACATAATTGAACTTAGTCAAACCAAATTGAACTGAATCGAGTAGATTAAGGTTATCTTACCCAGGCTTTTTTAGGTTGCCACTGCATGGGGGGGGGGGGGGCAAAAGTGCACGTGTGTGTGACATCACAATGACGTCAGATGTCACATTGGATTTCATGGCTGCCATCTTGGATTTTTTGATAACTCAAACAAAAGAGCCACAGAACAGTTATTTTGAGAAAAAATATGTAAAACTTTCACAAAGTAATAAGTGGTTGCCATAGCAACAGAGTAATTATTCGAGTCATGATTAACACACCAAATTGTTACCTGATAAATTTGAGGGAAACTTGCCACACAACATTGGAATTGCTGCAATCATTGCAAAGCAGTGCAGCTTTCAATTTGGTATGTGCACTTTGTGCTCCCCCCCCCCCCTCCTGTGTAAAATAATAATATGATTAAAGGTTGAACTCACAATGTGAGTCTGACTCTAAAAAACAAGTTGTATTTACCATCTATATGCCAGCACTGATTTGGTCCTTGAGAGAGATACTGCCTTCGCTTCAATTTCCGTCTCTTTCGTAGTTGACTTGACTCTGGGTCTATGTCATACAAACACTTTGCTACCAGTTTCTGTGGGGCAGGCTTGTGGTGTTTCAGTCTTAATATGTGCCACATCTTCCTGTAACCATATTGGCAACCAGAACCACGAGTCTCTTCCCTTATTATGCCTTTCAGCTCTTGTTCATCTACTTCAATATTTTTCCTTGCCAGTCCATATTCGGCAAGGCGACGTTTTAGGGTCCTGACACACATAGTTATGCCATGTTTTTGCGTCAAGAACTGCACAATGTCGTCATATTTATAGCCAAGATAAAAGTATGTTTCTATAATCTTGAATTCAGAATCTGTTAAATTACAAAATACAAAGCAACTTGTTAAGCAAATGCTTAGCTTTCTCAAATACTGATAACGTAGCCTCTAATAAACCCACTATTATTATTAACCCCACTCCCTCTCTCCAATCCAATAAACCTTGAGGTTCAATTTTTGTATAATTATTTTAAATAAAGTATTAAAATAAGCCCCTCTTGGCTATTGCCTGGCATTTTTTTTTGTTTTATCGTCTTTTTTATTTAAATTTTTTTTTTTTATAATTTTAATACGGCTATTGTAGTATTGACATATACTAAATTATAAATAAGCTGCATCTCCTTGCTGCCACTATATAAATATAATACGGAAATACCCCCTAATCAAATAACACGCTCTCTGGAACGACTGAAAATCTAATTAAATCGGTATTAATCGGAGCTTGAAATAGCGAGTTTCATATGACGAAATGTTTATCATAAATCACGCAAACACCATGATCATTGAGTCTTACACTTACACTATGACTAAGTTGATTATCGAAAATCATTCAAGCAGATAGTAAGTAATTGAGATCGTGTATTACTTACCAGTTTCAGTAAATTTCTGCCCACAACTATGGCAGAAGTGTCCACCTTCGATGCCTC
>JANVCJ010096046.1:0-10028 GCA_026413505.1 Epizoanthus ramosus
TTAACCACCATTTATGTAAGAACCTGTTTAGGCTAACCCTGGAAAATGCAGGTTCTTACTCGCGGGTTTTTACTGTACATTATTGGTGATTCAAGTTCAGCACTATGGTCTATGCCCTACAAAGCTATGTCTTGAGGGGAAAAGTACCGTAAAATGATATAGTTTCACAGCGCTCCATCGGAGGACAATAATTATCAATGCAAAGTCGTGCCATTTTGACCAGGATTTTAATTGGTGACATAAATTTCCATTGTTCACTTCTTGAACTACTTATATGTTTGCGCCCCAAAATCTGCAAATAATCAAACTTACATCTTATAGAATAATAAAAATTTGAAAAAACAAAGTATTATAATAATTGAATATTAATATTTATTCAAGTCGTAATCATAATCCAAAAAATGAAGAATGGAATTAAACAAATAAAAATAATAACTCACAATTAAGCCTAAGTGTAACTGGCGTAACTATGTACCTACCAAAATATGCAATGATAACACTGGATTAATAGAGTCCAAAGCCATTGTTAATGAGCATTTTGCAAACATCGGCAATATAAATCTAGCCAACTCCATCCCCAATAGAGTTGGCCAGTCCCATGATAGTTTTTATCTCTTCCGCACCACAGCTACTGAAATTGAAGCTGAAATAATCAACTTAAGCCGTCGCAAAGTTACGGGGCCTCTTACTAGTATACCAACTAGTGTATTAAACCTCATTTATAATCGGTATTGTCTAAGCCACTAGAAATTCTATTTAATAGTTCTTTTGCAACTGCAACTGCTATGTTCCCGATAAATTTAAAATAGCCAGGGTACTACCCGTTTTTAAGAAAGGTCTGCAAACAAACTTAAATAGTTATCGCCCAATTTCACTTCTCTTAGTCTTCAACAAAATATCCTTTATAAGAAACAATTTGGATTTCGTTCACACCATTCTACTGAGCACGCAGTCCTGAGTATTATAGGTAGAATACAAGAGCTGATTGAGAATTCTAAAATTTTCTTGGGGAATATTCCTTGACTTTAGCAAAGCATTTGATTCTGTGAACCATTCCATCTTGATAAGAAAACTAGAAAACTATGGAATCAGAGGAGTAGCTAAAGAATGGTTTATTTCTTATTTAAGCAACAGAAAACAATTTACTTCTATTGGAAACACTACCTCTGACCAAAGGACTATTTCGTTTGGTGTACCGCGGGGCTCAGTTCTTGGACCTTTTTGATTTTAAATTTATATCAATGACTTCAGCAATGTCTCCAATATATTCGATAGACATCTGTTTGCAGATGAATCTAATTTATTTTTTGCCATAAGAACTTAGTGCAACTCGAGAAAACTCTAAACGATGAATGTTCAAACCTGGCTTTGTAGAAACAAATTATCTCTAAACATTGATTAGTCCAATTGTGCCATTTTTCATTCTACACAAAAAAAAGTAAATACTCCTATGAAATTGTACATAAATACTACTTCCATGGACGAAAAAGATTGTGTTAAATATTTAGGTATAATGTGAGGTTCAAACCTCAACTTGCAAAAACATGTACAGTATATTTCGGCGAACGTATACCTTAAATTTTTCAGAAACCCCAGCACAGGTACAACAAATGTATAGTGTTTAACTGTTCGAAATTTACATTTGAGAATAAACATTTGTGGAGTTATTTCTTAGAAATATTAATAGTTTTACTTACCACGAACTATGTGTGTAACGGTGTAATTAAAATGTTAAGAATTTGTTTAGAATATAATCAACGTCGACCAAATGACAAAATCGACCGTTGAATTTTATAATTGACTTGAAATTTTGTTTAGCAATCTTTGGATCTACTGTAAAGTCGCCTGACATGAATTATTCTATTAATAATAAACACAAATGCCTGAAAATGCATCTATCGAAAGAATTCATGCTGTTTTGTTGGTAAAAAATCAACACTACCATATGCAACAAAGAAAAACTATTATAAAATCTGGCACAGAAAAACGTACACTTACCAATCCGGCAGTACAGCTTTTTCCGTCTTTCCTCTCTTGTTCTGAGAACACTGAAATGAATGTGTTGGCAATTCCCTTTAGTGAAGCTATCTTATATTACACTTGGTCAAGGGGCGGAAATAGATATTATATTTATACGGTACCATATGAGATACTCCCGACAGCTATTACTAATCAGCTTATCTCAATGCCATGTCTCTGTGAATTACTTTACCGTAAATCTTTAAGTTATAGTCTCCGGTCTTCTTACATTCTGATGGTTACCATCCCAAACCGTCAAGTCCAAGGTGACACTAGGAGATAGGGCGTTTGTCGTGGCTGCACTGAAGTTGTGGAACTCCCTCCCAGAGGAAATTAGATTGATTGACAATGTTGACACTTTTAAACTCTATTTTAAAACGTACCTTTCAGATTAGCATATGGTTAGCATTTTAATTCTTTTAACTTTTTACATTGTATGATATACTCTGTGTTCTTAAATTCTACATTTTAATTGCTACTACTCTAATTAATGACAATTGCATCACTTTTTAAATCACTACAAACTCAAGAAATGGATAACATTGTCGGTAATATACCACGAATTAAAACAACAACGACTATAAGCAATAACAACAATAATTTGTTGATGAGGTGTTTTGCGGTATATATCTGGGATTGATCAACTCATGAAGGATAAATCGAAGTGATGTGATAACTAGCTAAATGTTCCGAGATTTGGATCCGGAGGATATCAGGAAAGGAACGTAGTTTTTGACCACAGAGCGACACACATTTGAACAGGAAACAGATTCGAAAATTTCCAAAGCTTTCCTTCCATTAGGCAACAATGTCAAGGTCAAGGAACGAGGCTATGCCCGAAGTTCTCACCTTTTATTGACTACATGTAATTCAATTCGTCAAATGGAGTTGGACCTCAGTTATAGTCCATTCAAAAGCAATGCTACATTTATGCTAATTCGGAATGGAAGAATAAACAAAACTATTAACCTGCAGAAATTGTGATGTAATTACATCAATCAAATACCGAGGTAGTTCTTAACTCACGAATAGTTGTGCTCTTTTTCTTGTCGTTTAGTTTTCTGTACCGATCATTCGTTGATATTGCTTTTCTTATTAGAATTTTGAACAGTAGGAATTGGATAACGTACTTAGGTTTGAATTGAAGTAGAAAATGAAATAAGAAGATTTATATTTTCACGTTCACGTTCTTCAAAACACAGAGTAATTAAATTTTCCGAGATGCCATGTCAAATAATTTCCTTTGATTTCAACACAAATATCAAGTTTGATGTATTCTGTAAAATTGCTAGAAACAGCAAACAGCAATATGAAACCGACCTGCTTGAAGTATACGGTATTTAATTCCTTGGTTTGTTTTTAAAGTTTCAAGTACCTTTAAGGATTATGATCTGAAGGACCAGTGAACCCAGCCAACTTCCTGATAGAAGTCAAGTATGTATATATAAAGTAAACTGAAATTCTTTCCTTTTCGGCTTTCCATTCCATTTTGACACAAGTTGAGTTACGGTGAACGGCCATAGCCATATTTCTGTGCAAATTCTTTTCTTAGTCAATCTTCGGCAAAAATACATTTTTTTCTGTTTTCCCATACATTCTCTTTATAACAGTTCGGTGTGCATGAAAATTATGTTTTTTCACCTGTTTCGATCGTGCAAATTTTATTCTTAAAAATTCTTCCACTCACCCCCCCCCCCCCACGATCGAGATCAAATGGTCGGTCCTTTAGCTTAGCCAACAAAAAACCAACACACACCACCCCTCACACTCAAACGTAAACACAAATTGGGATCACTTTAAGGCTCGCACTGTATTCTGGTATACTTTATATCAGCGAAAAAATCTCTTCTACATTTTCATTGCATTTTGCGTTGTTATAGTATGCGCTACTTTATTACATGTTTTTGTCAAAAGTTTTTACATTTTGCATTATGGGTTTATTACATTTTATTTCAAAAGTTATAAAATTTTGCTTTACTGTTATTATATGTTGCGTTTCTATTACATTTTGCGTCAGTTAATAGTTATTACATTTTGTGGCGTAACAGAGGTGACAAAGTCAAAGGATACAGGGTAAATAGAGGGTCCTGAAGAAGGGGGGGGGGGGGTACCAAATCCCAGTTCCCAGCCTACTTTTTGACCAAATCCCAGTTCCTGAATCAAAAATCCCATTATCAGCCGTGCAGCTTACAAAGTCATGTTTATAGACAGCTTTATAGGTCCTACAGCTACTACAACGGATTTAAAAGAAAAACTGATGAACGAACGAGCCGCTGATCCGGAAAACTGACACAGAACTTGACTATGACGTGGTGTCTGGTGCGAGAAGTTGCAAGGAAGAGGAGAAAAAGGTCGAAGAATACGGACTCTTTATATTCATGACAAACTTTACTCGAAAAAAAGGCTTGTATGAACATTTATAGAGCCAAAGACTGAAAAAGAATAGAAAATCCCATTCCCATTTTCAGCAGTTTTATCCCATTCCCAGTGGTAAAATCCCAGTTCCAGTACAGTGAATCCCCCAAATCCCAGCTCCCATTTTACCCCTTCAGGACCCTCAATAATGTAGCCTCACCTCAGACGCTAATTTTCCTTTGCTGCGAGAAAGGATCTCTCGCGCGGAAAATTAGCGTCTGAGGTCAGACTAACAATAATGAGTTGTTAGTTATCTTCAATCAGGGGGGAAGGTACCACAATGAATCACAGTTATTTTATAGTTTTTGCTTATCAACAATAGATCACGCAGGCACATAATCTCTACAGCTGATAGCCGCGATGGAGGATACATTCTATATATAAATATTAAATGTATAATAGACAATAATAAAAAATATTTGTATACAACTGTAAATACCGGTGACCACCGAATAAAAATAAATTTGAAATACATCATTATCAATCTTCCTCAGAGTGAATTTTGTATTCCTGACTGTGAAGAAAAAGTGATTGGAACTTGAAGAATGAGGGACAAGGGGATCAGCCTTAGTTAAAAGTGTAAAAACTGTCACAATCTTCACTTTCTGTGGCGTTCGAAGTCGTGAACGCACACCTTGGGTGAAACATGGGATAAATTAAACAATATTACATGGCCGTGCAGATATGATTTTGATCTTTTCGTGTTGATAATACCCTCATGAGTGAGCGAAACGAGTTTCATTCTCGTTATTGCGCTTCTATATTATATTATACCAGTAGTTCCGATTGGAAGTGAGGGATGTTCCGTCGAATGCTGTTGGATAATTTTGTGTATCTGAGGGTCCGTGCCGTATGCTATCTATCTTTTCATCCTATCTAGCTAGCTAGCGATTGGCTAACTCCGTTGTCGCAACAATTACGAAAATACAGACAACCAATCACACGGTCGCGTGACAGACGTAGATCATGATCAATCAGAGATGAACCTCATCGCATTCAGTTGTCATGTCATTTGCATTGCATGATGGCGCGTACGCGAGAGGAAAAAGGCCGCCAGTACTCAACACGAGTCAAGACTCTCGCAAATTTTCTTGATCAAAAGATGCTTTGAAAATGCAATGACAATGCAATGACAACGAGCTTTGGGCCATCAAGCGAAATCGTCTCTATTAATTACTAGGTATTGTGGAAAGTCCGTCCTTATCTCTGAAACATCTCATGCAAACAGTGCCACATTAATGGCTATGCGGTGAACATGCACATCTTTTGATATCTTCGTTGGCTATCAAAGCTACGAGACCCATAAAAACACATTGGTTTGCACACGACCCTGCACTAAACCGCGCATCGTCTTGGTGAATGCTTCTACGTATAAACAAAGTGGCATTTGACATATTTGTCAGTATTTTACTTCTTTTTCGATGATGAAAATCCAAATTTTAAACGTTTCTTTGCCACCAGCACAAATTTCGAAAACACCTCGAAACAGCGTATGTGCCCGCGCTCGCACACGAGCAAAACGAATACCGCAGGCCTCCACTCAGCACTGTGCAAAATGCAAATAGCTCTTATGCATATTACGTCATAATTCATGCCGCTTACATGAAAACGAGGCTTGGTGGTGAACGTGCGCAGGCTTTTCAAAATGGCGTCCGAGATAGTGCTTTCTGAAGCCGATATTGATGGCGCTGCGCTAAATGGAAGGGAGGCGTCGAAACTAACCGTTCCTCAACTGAAGAGGTGGCTTTCTTGCCGAAAGGGTGCTCCGACCCGAGGAAAGAAGCCAGATCTCGTCAAAAGGTAAATTAATTCACGAATTCGTCACTCGTGTTTCCACGTGGCACGTTGTCAATCACTGCACTTATCGGACTATGCTTCAGGAATTATAAGTTTTCTCAAACCATTGCTTTTCCCTTTTAGAGTAAAAACCTACATACAGAATGGATGGGATAATGACATCGTTGATCCAGATGGAGGCCACAATATTGCCCGTAAGCGACAAAGAATCGACGCCCAACTCCAAGTGATCCAACCTTCAACTTCAAGCCAACTTCTGCTGTTTCCTACCGAAACTGACGCCTGTTGGCAAACATTAGTTAGAGGTCGGACTTTGGTTCCTGATTTTCGCATGGCAAACATAGTATCGTATTTTATTAGAAGAGCAGCCACGGATAAGCGAGAAGCCATGGACTTCAAGACTGTAAATGATCAATCTTTCCCACTCTTTAAACTTGGACATGTCCAAAGAATCAAAATTTGTGAAGCAAACAGTCACGTGTTCTTCAAAGCTGTTTGTTTGCCTGAAATGAAGAAAAACACTGAATACCAAATCCGTATTATTCTGGACAAGAACGCAGACATAATTTTTGCATCAGATGGTTGTCCAGCCGGAAAAGGTCCGAACGGGAGCTGCAAACATTTGGCAGCCTTCTGTTATGCCCTGGAAGAGTTTGTAAGGCTTGGCTTCACAAGGCCCTTTGTTGCATGCACAGACCGTTTGCAAACATGGAACCAACCAAGGGACAAGAAACTACAGCCAAGGTCCATCTATGACATTTCATTCGAGAAAAAGCAGTATGGAAAGGACAAACCTCAGCCTCCAAAACCTTTTCCTGACAGATATTCTGCAATCAGGCAGAAATACAGAAGGAACACAAAGGATGCAAACAACACTTTGCTAAGCATCTGTCAGAAGTATAAGAAACCTGGGGAAAAACCGCCTGCTTTTAGTTTTCTTCTACAGAATAAAAATGCTGCCTCTGGAAATGTGTCTGCAATGGTAGCAGAATCTTCTGAAGAAGAGCCTGTCACTGTTCGTTCATCTAATATAGAAAGTCTAGTTCCCCAACCTACTCTGGTAGCATGTACCGAGTCATGTGCTGACAGTGAACCCATCATATTTCCAGAG
This sequence comes from Epizoanthus ramosus, assembly GCA_026413505.1. Lineage (NCBI taxonomy): Eukaryota > Metazoa > Cnidaria > Anthozoa > Zoantharia > Epizoanthidae > Epizoanthus > Epizoanthus ramosus. Next base: position 7,343 of record JANVCJ010096046.1, read on the forward strand.
AGAAACAACACACTCCAGTCATCTGTTATTTCTGCAGTTCAACAAAGTGAATCACCACAAGACAAACGACCCCCATTGCATCCAATTCAAACTGACTGTGAACAACAATCTCATGAAAGGTTCAGTTGCAAAATCCCGATATTAACTTCAGTTAAAGTACCCCCAGTTCCAACCCTTGAGGACACTACAGCCCAATATTATGAAGACCATGTGAAGGTGACACTTGACCAGTGCCACAATATTCTGATTGAAACTGAAGCTCAGGCATCGAGTGACTGTTGGTTTCAACAAAGAAGTAAGCGATTGACCGCTTCAAATTTCAGTAGTATTATTAAGCGCAAAAAGACTGATGTCTCGAAGCTTACAAAGCGCTTAACTACCACTTGTTCTTCTTTGTCACATTTAAAGGCCATCAAATTTGGCAAGGAAAATGAAGATATAGCTGCACAGTTGTATCTAAAATATAAGCTATCCAGTGGCTGTCCTGGAATTACAGTTGCAAACTGTGGGCTGGTTATAAACCCCAATTTTCCGTGGTTAGGTGCCTCACCAGATAGATTAGTGTTTGACCCCAATTCAAATCCATCAGTTGGTGGTCTTGAGGTAAAATGCATCGAGTCTGCACAGGGCATGACACCCATGCAAGCCTACATATCAAAGCGTGTGCCAACAGATGGAAAGAAAAAGGCATTTTGCCTGGAACTGAAAGAAGAAAACTTGGAACTCAGTGTCAACCACTCTTACTGGTATCAGATACAAGGTCAAGCTGGTGTGTCGGGAATGGAGTGGGTTGATTTTGTGTTGTTGACAGATCCTAACCTTGGTGTCAGTGGATTATTTGTTCAACGGATTTATTTTGACAGCAGTAAATGGGAGACTGAGTGGTTACCAAAGCTAACTGACTTTTATTTCAATCATATGTTACCAGAGGTTGCTTCTGGACACAAGGGATAAAAGAGTCACTGTCTGTGTGAGACTTGTGTTTGCCAATACTGATTTGGTATTCAGTGTTTTTCTTCATTTCAGGCAAACAAACAGCTTTGAAGAACATGTGACTGTTTGCTTCACAAATTTTGATTCTTTGGACACTGATGTCCAAGAGTGGGAAAGATTGATCATTTACAGTCTTGAAGTCCGTGGCCTCTCGCTTATCCTTTGCTAGGCCTACTCCGGGTCCTATGATACTATGTTTGCCATGCGAAAATCAGGAACCAAAGTTCGACCTCTAACTAATGTTTGCCAACAGGCGTCAGTTTCGGATTGGGAACAGCAGAAGTTGGCTTGAAGGTTGGATCACTTGGACTTTGGTGTCGATTCTTTGTCGCTTACGGGCAATATTGTGGCCTCCATCTGGGTCAACATCGTACGATGTCATTATCCCATCCATTCTGTATGTAGGTTTGCAAACTATTGATTATTCATCCATTCCATCCCACAGTATAAATGGCCCATCCCTTATTTGATATAATTAAAATATTTATATTTACAGTGCTATTTGTTTTGAAAACCAAAATAAAACAGTGATACATATGTATGCATGTTTCTTATCACAACCTTGGTAGGATTTCATCTCAAATATTTGAATGTTTCTGTATTTAATAGAGATAATTAAACCTAGCAAGGTTGTTATGAAATAAAATTGAGCCAAAAAATAAAACAAACTATCAATGTATGTGAAATTTCTCTAATAACTATAGTGTTGACACACAGCTGGACAGTTGGGTAAGCAGAAACATTTTTGTTTTGTTTGGCCTAAGGGACTGCTCGTTTATTACGTCCAAGGAGGGGGCGGTAGTTTTCCAAAAAATCCAGTGTATGGAAATTGTACCCCCTTTCCAATTAGAAATTGAAAAATATACCCCCTTTGAAAATGCACCCATTTGCCAAATTATTTTAAAATGTGTACTAAATTTGTTTATAAATATGCATGCTTTCTATACATTTAGACAAATTATGTCAAATTCTGAAATGAGTTTCTGTGTGGTCACAGTCACCATAAGTTTTTTTTAAAATATACCACCATGATTTGGTCTCTATAAACAAATAGATTTGATCTCAAGGTTTGTAAACACAACAATTTCTATAATATATCTGACAGCAGGGGATTCAAATGCCAATTTCTGGAAGAAAACATTATCTCGGTTATGACACGTTGCAGGTTATCAGACACTTGAGCCATTTTTTGCGTGATATTAAAAGTAGAACAAAGGAAACTTCTGTCACTCCACTTAATTGTGAATGAAAAAATGTGCCCCCTTTTTCAAGTGATTTTGAAAATTGTCCCTCTTTAAAACCACCACCCCCGCCCCCTGCGACATAATAAACGATCGGTAAAATGTGCACAGCCACAGTGCACAATTCAATAAAACATATAGTATTACATAATCTGTTCTAAAAACACTACCAAAGTGGATGAACAATAAAAATATCTGCATATAATCTCACTTGTTTAGTAATGAGAATAGATAAATTGATCAGAAGCACAAAACCTCTCAGAAAGTTGCTTGTTAGTTTTATAATACCGTAATACATCTACAAAAAATAATGGCTTCTGTTTGGTTGTGCTATGTGCTATTAAAACATTAATAGCACATCTACAAAAAATACTTGCTTCTGATTGGTTGTTTACTGTGCAATTAATCCTTAATAGCACATGTGCTATTAAAACACTAATTGGCACTGTCAT
>JANVCJ010096057.1:0-17964 GCA_026413505.1 Epizoanthus ramosus
CCCCTGGAACCCTCCCCTGGCTTCGCCACTCATACTGTAGATTGGTTATTTGTAGAGTAAGAAGTAATTTAGCAAACTCGCATTGGGGATTTTGAGGAATTGGAACATTCTGAATTGAGTTGTATATTGAACAGTATAATAATATGTAGCCATGCAGTATTGCTGGATATTTTTACTCGTTATTTGTATGAACATTGGCTTCCCCTTCGGCTTGTCAAAATATTGCTGGACTCAATATATTGTACTGCTCAATAGATATGTATATATATATATATTCCTGGTGAAACCAGATACCAGAAAATCGATTATTTCTTGTAGATCTTGCGCTGTCTGACAATAGATTGCATGCCCAGTACTTCAGTTGCCTAATTAACCAGACTCAAACCCAAAACCATATTTGAAAGTAGGATTTATTTTAAATACAATTAAGTAAACTTGTCTAAAATTATGAAATACTTTCATGAAAGTTGTTTGTCGGTTAATTTAGTATTTTAATATTGTTATTTTAGTAGCTAGAAATATTGTTCTGTTCATTAAGCCCATCTTTCTTCGTGTCTATTTTATCTATGTGTTCTCATGTTAGATCAAGGGCAAAAATATTATAATACGAGGTAGCACAGGACAGGATTATATCTCTTGCAAAAAATATTAAAATAAAAAAAATATGACTGCTATATAACTAAAGTGATGTACTGTTTAGAATACTATTGGGTTGTAATCTGAGGAAGCACATTATAGTGGCCAGAATAATTATATTTTTTGGGAAAAATATTATTTAAGATATAAACTAATGTACAACATACTGATTTGAATATTTTTTGATTAAGAACACATTGAACCAATAGTCTTTTTACATTATAATTTGTTACAAAGATCATTTCATTAAAGATCAATAGGAGGTAGCACGGGGCAGGATTATATTTTTTGAGAAACATGTTTTGAAAAAAATGGCACGACTGCTATGAGTCTAAAATAATGTACCATAACTTTACTTGAAACTCAGACTGTAAAGTAATTAATTTTCCTCCTTATTTTGAGACTATGATGCCATTGTAGACCATATTCAAGGACAACTATTTCAGATTGAGCAACTGAACATAATAATAATGTCCTACAGATATTTGTACCGTATGCACACCGCGTGTGTCAACCCCTTCACATCCTGCTGGAAGCATTTTGAGAACAGTACACAATCACGTGATTAATGAACAGTTCGTCGACCACTTTCATGTTTTGGTATTAAAGCATTATTTATTGCCCTGTTACAAGTGGTTGGATTATCTTTACAGTGAGGTACCAAGAGGAATGGATCTTTTACCGTACGACCTATACAGATTGGCAAAATGACTCAACTCGTAAGAAGAAGTAGTTAACTGTATTTTAAACTTTTCTTCGATTTCAGTATTGATATCCCATGACCTTATCTTTCAGCTTCTGATGGTTCTTAAAACTGAACTACTTTAACAAACATCCACTATTGAGTATTGACAAAAAGGGCTGGGCACGGTATATCCCAACTTGTTATCAGAACTAGAGCATAATACATTATTTTATGATTATACAAAACAGTGTCTGTGCTAAAGAACTGACTGCCATGTTTTACAAGCAATGTCATTTACAAATCAGAGAATATCTGATCAAACAAAATAATCTATTGCATCAGCATCAGCTCTGATTAGCTGAACACACATTTATAGCGTATCTAACTCTAAGCGATGCCGATGAATTTATATTCAGATCACAAGGTAAAAGAAGCACTGTGCTAGTGTGCACAGTCAGAAAAGTTCTAAAGATATGTGTTACATATCTGATATCACATGCATCCTGACATGTTTGACAGGAATTTGTAGATTTGTGTACCCAATCGCACTTACAACCTCCCATAAAATAATGAAACAGCTCTTTGGACATGGATCGTCCATGCCCCCTCCCCTCTCCTCTTCGTTCCCTACATTGCATGTACCTCAGCCTCAGGTTGGCAGCTACGAGTAAAATTAATCCTGGACACAAGAGTTTCACTTGCAACAACATTTTGACCCACAGATCCATTTATAGATTAAATCGCCACTAAAACCTTTTCAACAGGTCTTGTGTGACAGCAATTTGTGTGACAAAAGTTCAATTGAATCTTTTAATATATTCGCGATTGGGATTTGGATTCAGCTCAGGTAGTGCTTACCTGCCCACGCGTGTTCCTTCATCAGTTCTTGATCTGGTCGGGAAAATACCCTGCTCCCCCACAAGCCATTATTTGCACGAAATCTTAAATTGCATATAATTATCGCAGGCATACATCAAAGTGGCATTCTCTGAGATCCTAGACAAAGCTTCAGACAAGCTTCAACACAGAAAACGACCATTTCCTTCTGGAGAACAACCGAATTTGGAAGCGAGAAGAATGGACGCCATTGTTCAAGAACATATTAGAATCCAGGCTCCTTGCTCATTCGTATTCCAACCGATAGGAACGCCTTGCAGAGATAGCATCAACAACTTTTTGAAAAGACATCGCACGCAGGGATATTTAGACCCTTGTTGGGCAATAACTGCTTGGAATGGGAAAAATTGCATGTTCCTGATAAATATAATGTCAAATAAAACTGTGAAAACCTATGTTTGAAAGTATTTCTACAGTAAAGGTAATTATGGTGAATATTTATCGGCGATTGTCAACTGCACTTAGTAGCGCCGGAATTCGTGCGAGCGAGTTTTGCTACCAGCTGAATGTACACGCGCTCCATTCCTAGATACACTAAAAATACAATGTCACAACCCTAAATTCGTTTATTTTTCATGTCATGTCTGGTCTTGGGAAGCGCTTTAGTTTATATTGTACTTTTCCGTTATCATTAACAGAAATAGATTATGCTTGCTAAGCGCTTTCTAAACCCACACTTGCACCGTTAAATGATGCTAATTTGTCTATTACGAGGGAGGTAATTTCTTATTGTTCATACTGTGTCATGTTGTAAAAGCAAAAGGAAAGGTCGCTCTTGGCGACTGTAATGAAGTAACGCATCATAGATGGTTTTAATTTGCTCACAGGCTAACATTTCACCAATGCCCGATTAATGCAGAGACAAGCTTCAACCTTTAACATGTAGGGACTTCCCGCGTTTGATAAACGAAACAAATCTATTTCTTTTTAGTGTGGTTGAAGTTAGATTGAGGTTAGACTATAACCAAATTTGGCAGGAAAAGTGAAATTTATTCAAGACACAACAAGATAATTGTTCTTCCAATTACCGGATAGCAAGGAGAACTGTCACGCAAAGCCATTCATCAATTTTATTTTTATTAAATATATTCAGATCACAGAAACACAGAGGCAACTATTTACAATACAACGCGATACTTATAATATCCCAACAAGTGAATATTATTACCACCCATTGAAAAGTAAAATGACAAATGGCGCGTATGGAAAGGAATGTTTTGGCAGTCCACAATACGTTTCTATGGCCTTTCAACTGACCTATCATTCTAAATTTCAAACAAACGACGGAATGAAATATTATTTACAGAATTCTAGCAAGTACAAACAGAAAACAAAGAACCCTACACTGAAGCGATTAAATAGCATTGAGTTTTGATTATACCAAGCGCTTGAGTAGCCTGAGGGAATAAAATTCACATGAATTTTGATTACTTTAACAGTGCTAAAATCCTGGAATTCTCTTGCCTTGATCGTTTTAGAACTTGAAAGTCAAAACCCACAGACAATAACAACAAAGTTATCGATGTTGGGTTAGATTTACCCTGTCTTAAGTACTCGAATAGTACACTGCTCTGACCTTGACAATTACTCGCCTTACAATACAATTTATTTAATCCCTCATAGGCATTTCCGACAGCTAGTAGGACTCTTTCTTAAGTATATACTCTCATAATGATCGCAAGTGGTCACATCACACAGCTCGATTGTTATAAGTTTGATTTCCTTCAAAATAACAAGATAAAACAACACAAATGACCAAGATGGCAAGCCAACTAAGTTATCACATATTCTTACGACGAGTGCAACTTGTACACATCTTGAAGTAATTCATATTCAACAAGTATTTTAGCTTGTCACTAGTTTTTGCATGAACAGCAAAAGTATTAAATTAATACCACAACAGTTACATTTTCTCGCAGTAAGATTGTACATAGATGTGAGTTATACAATCTTCCATGCACCGACACCAAGCACGGTCTCTGTTAACCAAACAGATGTGACAATATCTACATCAATAACGTGACACGACGGCAGCCATTCTTCAGCTTGTCTTGTCTTGTGTCTACTGGTGGTCCCTAACTGAATCTATGAGTTTGTAGTCTTCTTCGTCGCCTGGAAGAGGCAGCAAGAACACTATTATTGTGTGTAAATTTATATATTCACCTTATTCCATACAAAATTATCGAAACGAAGTAAAAATAATTAACAGTAAGCACTTGACGACACACTACCTCAATATCATCCTGATTCACCAAGCATTTTGGCCAGTTTCAGCTCTTCATTTCTTCATTTTCAGCATCTTCGACGTTAGCTTTCTTTCGGAATCCTGCATTGAATAAAAACATAAGCTTTATGTTAGTATCACGAATGAGTGACTCGACGAGACCTGACCTATCTTGACAGAAACAACACGAGTGAGAGCACACCTGAAGCCAGTGAAGGTGGTTCTGCGTCTGGTGTTTGATATGGTGTCGGTGAAGTAAGACTACATGCAAGCGAGTAAGCAATGGCCTTCAGACGCCCGGTATCAGATTTGCCTTCCAAGAAACGCTCGATTCGTTCCATTTTGAACTTGTGCAGGAAAGCGTTCAGTACAAATGATGGCTACGTGGGAACAAGATTCTGAATTTTTTTCTCAGCGGGGAATTTAGCCGCGATTTTGAGAGGGTGATGAACTTTCGCTATGACTAAACACCAGCTGCGTCTGACGAATCAAGTTGCTTGTGCTAATAGGGGGCGGGACGTACCAACTGACAAGAGGACTTTGTTGACAGCACAAAAGGGAAAAAACCCAAATCGAATACGTGATAACAAATAAAGGAATTAAAATAACAAAGAAGTGATGACTATACTGATAAGTTGAGAAGATATGAAGTACGAGAAATGCACGCAAGCAACACATTGCAAACACTGCAAAGAGTTTACTTTTTAAAACTGTCTAGAATTGCCACATTGAAAATTTCTGACGCTATATGTAGGCAAATGAAAAGCGAAATGAAAACAGTTTCCATGGGTATGATCATCAACATGAACGCGCTAGTCAGCACATTCCTGAAACATTGTGTAATATTTACAATCAATGCTAAATGCAGGTGGGAAAATATCACGAGTCGAAAGTGCAGCCCAAGCACATTCTTTTCTAATGAGATATTCACTGTTTTCAACCAAAAATAGTAACCTACAAAGTAATTAAAAGTTGCCGCAAAACACCCGAATGTGGCACAAGATTGACAGGCGTGATATGATTTAATTACACAATTGTTATGGTATGGTAAGGAGAATTGCGATGTCACACTACGCCACAACCTTTTGCGATTTCGTATACTCTATCAGACCTTAACAAAGTCTAAAAGCTCATTTTGCATCGCGCGACTCATGCCAATATGATTTATTCACTCATGTTCTCAAACATGGGGTGTACGAGTCTGCCTAATCGATAAAAACGAGAACAAAGATTGCGAAATGGAACAACAGGGAAGATTAGGCGGTTTAGACAGGGAATATTCCCTAGAGGATATTATTTATAAACGCAACACGCATGGAGCTGCAAGTGTCAGGGTCATCAAATAGAAACTATAAACAGGATATTGATCTGGCTTAATAACTACCACAAATAGGTGTCAACCACGTGGCCCTCGGATCATCATATGCAACAATAAACTGCTAATGCACTAAACTGTTAATTCAGCTAGTTGAGTTTCATTATAGCCCTGGCCCAGAAGACTAGTTCTACCAGTCGAAATATCGGCCAATAAATGTCTGCCCTTTTGCCGTAGTGTCAGCCTTGCAATCAGTTTAATTTATTTACTCTTGAAGTGACGCCTGGCACGCGTATCTCAGCCTACAACAAAAGATCCAGCAACAAATATTCCAGGAGGGTTATTTATGTGTTGTGTGGTTCTTTGCAATTGAAGAGGCTTTTGTAGCAGCTAGTATAACAAAAAGAGTAAACATCAACAGAGTATTCGCATTAAACTGCCCCGCTATTTCATCCCCCCCCCGACAAAACGTCGTAATATTCGGGTTCAACAACGCTTTCAATTCACATTTGACACTTTCCCTAGTTTCAAATTGCGCAAGTTGACATCAAAACCAAGACGAGAACAATCAACACTGATATCCCGCATGTGGATGTGCGCCAACAACCATCAAAATGCATAAAAGGATTTATAAAAGGTTCAGTACACGTGTCGAGTAACGAAACGCCCACAATGCAGACATAAAACCTTTCACAACAGCAAATTTATTTCTGCTATCTTAGTTCTTAGTTCTATCATCAATATTTATAAAGGTACAGCTAGTTTGGTGTTTGTTTCAAGCTCTGTTAATAGTAAAAGCGATCGTACAACTTGCTCACCAGCAATTGAATATGTTAATTTATTCAACGGCTTCTAACCGTAGATCTATCCAACCTATCCGGGATGTTAGCTAAACACATGATTTGACATATTTTGCATAACAACGCCAGATAATGATTGACTGCAAATTCTCAGAAATCTGTTTCGGGTGCGGTGATCACGATCGCTAAAGTTGAAACTTCTAGAGCAAGCAGCACATTGTCAAAGGTTGGTCGACAGCGGGAACAAGAAAACTGCATCTATTACCCTTTGGTAGGTTCAAACAAACTTATCTATACGTAGAAGGTGGCACAAATTCCATAAATTGACTCAATTTATTTTCTCCGTGTTATATTATGTGTCTCAGTAGAGTGCGTCAGCACATTTTATCAAATGCGCGTACATTACGCGCAGGGCATGCGATGTTCGAGTTAAAAGACTGCGTATACCGAGAACGGGAAACGTAAAATAGTTCTCTGCCGTCTGCCATAGGTCCGCCATTCTTGTTTGTTGAAGCCTTCTCGCGTAGAAAAGAGAAATGACGAATGGCAATAGGGACCAAAATTTAAGTCACTGTCACCACCCCCCTGCAGTTTATGTGGTACTTAAACTCGCTGAATGCCTCCGTTCATCATATTTTCTCTTTCTTGGACATTGGTCGCTTGATTCTATGCTAGCACTATTGTTAGATTTAACATATTAAACAAAATTGTCGAGTCTTAAAAGCAATACACTGAAGATCCAGACATTTTCCAAATATAAACTTGCCACGTTGACATGTATAAGAACAATGATTGTGATCGGAGAAGCGCGAATGATTTCCGATCTAACGCAAGGCCATACTCGACGCCATTTCCAGCGACACCACCTGCTTGGTCAAGATACGAAGACAGAGGTTCCCAAGTTACTCCATATCAAACTAATTATCCTGGTCTACCAGGACGCACTTCAAACTTCAACCAAAATCACAAAGGTAAAAAGATCTATTTATGAAGAAAACATTCGGTTTTCCTGTGATAACTAACCTAATTTTTCTCACTGTTTTAGTTGTTCAAAGCAATTGCTGCAAGTGTATTATTCTATAGGCAAGGTAAGTTTGGTGGCTGATTGTGCTATCCATGTCTATCTATATGCAACTTGTGCTTAACTCCTTACTCAAATCTGGTACACATGGTTATAGTGAGTAATTCAATAACTTTAAACAGGAATTGCCTGTGGTCACAACGCTGATCTACGACTAATATTTGGTTGCGCACAAATGCGCTTTGTGTTTGTGGTAGACATCATTTAGGTATCTCTGAAGAGGCAATTTCAGGCGGTTCAGATTAAACTTGGCAGTTGAGAGTACTTTAACGAAAGTCATAACTTCTTACAAACCACTTTTCTTCGAATTAACATAAGCAATCATAACTCAAATTTCTTTTCGTGATAAAGTTGGCAATTGTATTGTTATTGCTCTACTTCCTTTTCAACTTCAACTGATCTTAATGTTTATGCCTATGCAAATTCCATATACAACTATTATATGTTCCAATCAAAAAACCAGAGATGGCTGGAGGAGAGACCAATGATAAAGGCAAAAAGACAGGAGAGAAGGGCTCCACATCTCAGGGACAACAAACGAAGGACGCAGTGTAAGATAATTTTCTCTTACGATTTTGAACTTGCTTGAGAATATACTTGAGGTTCTTTATCTCCCATTTTTTCTAAACATTTTTAAAGTTGATTAATCTTATTTTTTTTTATCTAGGAGGCCTCGAAGAGATGATGGTAAGAAAACTTCAATTACTACCAATACAAAATTACAGCCTAACTTAATAAATGACTGAGATAAAATGATTTGCTGTTGATAACCAAAAGTGAGACAATGTCTCTTTTATTTCTTGCTGCTTGTATTTGCATACCGATCTCGCTGGTTAGATTAAAACTTCAATCTACACTCCTGACTTTGCACTGGTTAGGTTGGTCATGTAGTGATCTTTAAATCATAACGTGTTGAATACCTCAATCTCGGGTTGCACTTACAATTTTTGAAGAAACTTCGATCATTGTTTACCATTTAGCATCTAAGGGATGTTCACAGTCGGTAGAGTATGCCACTTTATTGCTTTCAAACTCGAAATTGAACTTAACTTGAAGGCTAATGGGAAACAAATTTTGACACCAGATATGTGTTGCGTATCAAATCAATAAACGAATTCTCATTCAGAAGCATTCGAACAAGAAACGAAATGTATTTAACAAAATAATGTTGAAATACAATTCTCCAGCTATTTAAAGAGGCACTCGTATTCATGATGTAAAATTTTGTTCCTCTATTTTGGTTTTCAAGAAACATAACAAATCTCGATTTCTGTAAATTGCTTCCAAATGTACTGGGACAATCCAAAAACAATGTACGCCAAAAGCAGTTAGAAACCCAAAACAGTGTCATGGCATCGCCTGCACTACGAATAGTTCTATGTTGCATTGTTATTTAAGTGGTTGATAACTACATTTTCTCTTCCCATTTTGCAGGTTCGTGGTGTATCATACTATAACACTGATGTAGGAATCTGCTATCCTCAGTGTATTGGACTTTTCAACACTATGTATCTTTAAAGCAGTGTAAAATGTAGTTTGTTCAACCTCGTATTAGCGATTGCAAATAAAACTAACCCGGCACAAAAGATAAGCGATTTCTTTGAAGTTATGAGTGGGCAATCGACCAATATAATATCGAAGTCAAGGCGCTGTGGTTAATAAGGTGTTCATTTTCTTAGCTTCAGTTAACCTCAAAAATATTTAAAAAACTATTTCTACATAAGTAAGAAAGGCGCTCAGTGATAATAAAAAGTAAAAGAGCCCTGATGAAAACAACACTGATTAAAAGAAAACAAACTTTACATCTCACCCTTTTGAAGAACGTACTCCTCTACCCATGAAACAGGTACTATCCATTATGATTCGAACTTATTTCGTCTTCTAAATCAGTCACAAACAAAACGCCACAAATGTCCAGATACGGATACTCTTCCAAATGGAGGGTGTGCCGGATGCGCAACAACTAAATGGAATCTGGCTACAACAAATGATTGGATAAATAGCTGTATGACTGACTTTCTCATGATTGGATACTGGCATTCGCATGTCAATCACAACAATAAAGTACACTAGAACTTTCAAAGAGCAATATATAAGGAGCAAAGTCCACACAAACATTCCCAAATATAGAAACTTGCGCGATTCAAGGGAATGTTGATTCCAGTCTTTCTTCATAAAAAATGATGAATCATCACTATAGTGCAACCGAAGAGCAATCTGGCTCCCAAAACTGGACTTTTCTCTTGCGTTCCTATCGAGTGCATAACAAGTTCTCCTTCTGTAGCTAACGAACACCTTGGCATACACTATGCCCAAGCGCAAAAACATATCAAGCAGCTGCAAACCATATCAAACCTCCATCCCTTCGCCACCAACAACCGATGGAGGAGTTGTTAGAGAAGAAGCCGCAGTAGCTATAACTGGAGTCCAATATGTGACCCGATTTGCAGTAGACGTTGGAACGGGCACTGTAACTGTCATCGGCTCTATGGCGAAGTGCGTTTATACTACCTTTATTGACCCACCACGGTAAATATCAATATATAAGAGATTTTTCCACTTTCGTTTGAAATGTTATACATTGAAATTTAATTCAAACCTGCAACTCTGACTTACGTACTGCTTCGACAAGTATTATTGTAATCTAACTTGAATTTTCTGCAATTACAGGTATATGTGAAAACTCCAGCACCACTCTTCAGGATACACATTAGGATTCCAGTATGATTCTACCAAGCACGAAATATCACAGAACAAAGTGCACTAAAACTATTGAACCAACGACAATAAATTAGCACTTATATCATGAACTCTAGTCTAAAGGAGAGTGACTGCAAATGACAACAACCAGTCTGAATCTGCTTATAAGAACTAAATTGTATATCCTTACAATATACTGCTGATATAAACCGAAAGAAAGACATGTAGTTGTAAAGAACTCGACTGATTTGTTTAGAAACTCGTTAACATTTTAGATGCTTAGTGGTAGAAAAATCAAATCCGAAGTATATATCACTTATACAAAACATCTGGTGTTATCTCTGTTGTTGAGTCGAGGGACAAATGCAGTGGATTTTACAAGTTTTACTACACTGACAATATTTCAACTGACTCAATACTTTTCCCCCTAAGAAAACCCTTTGCTTCTTTCAATCGAAAGAATGACCAAGTTTGAATTCGTCAATTTACTTCGAGTATCAACTGCAAGATTATGCGTTTCTTCTCCCTAGCATATTATATCCGCCGCGCAGAAGCAGGTCGTTAGGATAGTAATCCGACAAGTGAAGAAATCCATACAAGAAGAGGAAAGCACCTTGATATGCGAGAATTAAACTGCGCGACAAAAACATGAAACATGATAAGAAAACTGCGTCGTCAGTCACGATGAGTTCCCTTGGTTTACGAATTGATACTCTGATGACATCCTCGTCTAAAGGTAGCCAATGAAAAGTTGTTTCATCAGCAACTTGTGAAATTACGGAATATGCAGAATTAGGACATGGCCAAAACGCTTTGTTGTGAACAAATATATAGCAGTTTGCAGGAAACGTCGTCGATAAGTCTACGAAAATGTCCGCGTATAAAACCCCAATTCCAGATCCTCCAAAAAAGACTAAACCCATTGAATCTCTACAAGTAACTAAAGGCGATGAAGAAGATACAATTGAATTAACACTGGCAACTGGAGAAAATATACGGATAACACGAAGAAACAGAAGTGGATGTAAGTTGTTGCACTTGATTATTCTGAGTGCATTATTAACCTGAAATTATCTATAAAGATACTATCTAACAATACTGGTATAACTGCACTTCTGTAGGGTACAAAGTACGAGCGGGGAAACGACACATACGCAGAATACGTTACAAGAATGAAGAGAGGTTAGTATGCAACTGAAATATTACCTTGTGCTTGAATTGTTCAAAACTGTGTGAATCAATAAGATAACTCAACAAGCTCGCTGGGTGATAAACTGCACTGAACTTATGATAGTCGTAGAGCTGAACAAAATCTTTAACTTTTGTTAAACCTATCGAAACAGACTGGTCCTTAACCTTGTGAGTGTGATGAATATTATACTATAAATACTTTCATAAGAAACCCCGATTTATTATGTTTTTCCAGCGCAACTAGCAATCAATCCTATATGTAAATCAACAAAGCTCTTGACAATATTTCTTCTTGTTTTTCTACAGTGAATGATGAAGGGAATAAACGACCTTAATATCATCAAAACAGAATATCTGCGATATGGCAAGGATGTGGCAAAAACTAACATTGGAGAAAGGATTGCGCAAAACGGAATATAGAACACTCTGTATAACACTGAAGTCAGTCTACTGACGGGAATGAGAAAAGAAACATATTTTCAATTTTACAAAAGAGCATGTTGAGAAAAATACTAACTTTCTCGGAAAGGAAGAACCAATTCACTTGGTACATAGTTGTTGTGTACCGCTGATAAGAAATTCGTCTGTACAAAAGAAGTAGTAAGGAAGCAGCCACAGTTGCTGTACCTGTAGGCATTGTAATTGCAATTGGCTCTATGGTGAAGTGTGTTTATATTGCATTTGCTAACCAACAACGGTAAATGTGAAAATATGAAATATTTCTTCTCTTTCGTTTGAAATATTACACAGTGAAATTTGATTCAAACCTGTAGCTCTGACTAGCAAGGTATTGGTTTAATAAACTGATATACAGAAGGAAGGTGATGTACAAAAAGGCCAAAAACCTATGAGTAAGCAAAACCTCTGTGGAAACAATGGCGAGCTTAATCGCTTTGTGATTGGTGCGTTGACAAAATCTCTCTCCACATCTAGCCAATGAAACCTTGCCAGGTCAGCAACTTCTTATATTCTTGACAGATGTCTAATCTGACTGAATTTCCTCGAATAAGAACTATTACAAAATATGACAGAAATAGCTTCTAATATAAAGTTCTGCTGAAGCAGCGATTTCGACAGAAAGGCAGAAGGAACGTCAAATACTAAACCGTTTCCCGAGAGAAAGGCAGTGCAACACAGAAGAGAAAACAGAAACATGAGCAATCGCTATCACAACAGAAATTTTCTTTACGAGACAGATTATCCTTGGGCACCAAGCTGTAAACGTGTTGTGCATCAATACCGTGTGAGACTCAACACAGGTGGTTACTATTCGAACGATACCTTTGACATTATTGTATACGATGATGGGAGTAAGTTACCTTTACATTATTCTTACACTTTCCAACCTGATATTTACTAAGTTAAAACGGCGTCAGTTTGATTGTGATTTCCATTTTCCAGGTGTGGAGCATAAGCTTGTTAGTGGGACAAACAGAGTTATCAGTGCATGGAGTGTGAAATGGTAAGTGCCGTTATATTAGTTCCCTTGTTGTCTTAGATTGTCTGTTTAGAAATGAAGGTATACAACAGCACCAATATAAATAATTTGTAAAATGCGAACAAACATTCTATGAGCAACTACTTGGAAAGTAACAAAGTAATGTTAGTAGTAGTCAGTGGTTTATATCATACATGTAAACTTACACAGCAACGCTACCGTAAGGGAATAAACCATAAAGAAATTTCAAAATACAAGCAATAATTACCCAAATCTGTAGAAATACACTAACCACTTTTTACGTGTCATACGAATGATTCGTCTGCATGTCATGTAACAAATGACAAGATTAACAAGCGACAAACGCTCATATCATACTTGTACACGTGTGCAGCACCATGATATGTGTCACTGACCCTGGTTATTGTTGCTTTTATTGCAGAATACAAATGTAAGAACTGAATTTGACCAATCATGGATCCAGACAAACCATTAAAGAGACGACTGTTCATCAAGAAAACCATGAAAGAGTGATTACCACAAAAAAGCTTGCATGAACTTACAAACTGGAAACATGATTACTCTCCACATCTGTTAATGTCCGTTTATGTCTCCCGACAAGAATTTGTAAACGTCTTTAGGGTTTATGTCAGTATTAATATGAAAATGTAACCTAAACATCTTTCGAATAAAATGTAATGTGCCTTATTTCAGGTTTCTTTTATTTTATTTTACAAGTTAAATGAAAGAACAGTAATGACAGTTTCAATAAGACGGTGTCATTCTTTGCATTCACATCTTCGTAAGCATTTAGTTAACAATTGCTACCATAAGTCTAACTCTTGCACATTGTCCCACTGGTGTCAATCTTCTGAGCAATTGCAACCACAAAATAATTAAAAAACATTTGTGTTTGTTGCATGTTTCAACGCATATCTAATGTAGCAACTTAGAACTCTAACTTAGCAGCAAATTCTACCGAGAGCTATTGAAGGACCCCTTTCGCAATCCTGGACGCAATATGTCTTATATAATAGTATACTCTATAAACATATGTAGAGAAACCATTTTTACCTGGCATCTCTTTAAAAAATATGATGAGTAAGCATATTGCCTGCGCGTAAGGACACTGCTCCTTCATTTATTTTTAGCTTTATGCGCTTCTCTGATAGTCGCCAAATTCTCCCAAACGTAAAATGTCCTACTTCGTTAATTCTATTCGTAACATTTGCATAGCTAATCCGGTGAACATGGTATTAAAAATAGCGCCCTTTGAACTGCAAGCAGCCATATGTTTGTTTCAATTAGCCTATAAACTCATACTCATACACATATCATAACACATACCGGAAAAAATTAATAAATGATAGTGGTCTACGCTAATGGCATTTACTCGGTACAAAGCCAAGCTTTTTTTTTATCATGATGACACTTCCAAACTTGTAACTAGCGGCGCCAATATTGCAGGCAGCGGTTTTCGATGATATACTCTTTTTGCTACTGCCTCCCATACCAAACATTCAATTTCGGTAATACCTCTGCATTAGCAACAGCGGGTTGTTATCAAGATAGCCTTTGAACACACGCATACAGACACAAATATAACTATGTCATCCCGGTAGATTGTGACACATATCAGATATTACACCCATGGCCGAAGTTTTAGTTTGGGCAGGTCATAAATTCCTAAACAAGAACTAATCAGTTGTTACGCTGAAACACATAAAACAATTTCGAAAGTCGTGTACTCAATCTACTTAAACTTGTTTCTTAAAGAATTAGTAATGAGTGTGCTTCTTTGGGCGTGCAATCAAATATATTACCAGAATAGGTTCAAAAGATTTCTCTTTCCCCCCATAATGTAAAGCAGTAGCAACATCCATAGCATGGACATGAGCATGAACACTAATATTAGTATTAGTGCCAATATTATTTGAATGCGTTGACTGGTACCTCAAGACTGTCGTAAATTCCTGCACTATTTCAACCACCATTGTCGTTTCCTTTATGGCTGAGAAAACAACCACAACAGTTCGAGATAAAGTAATTGTGAAAAATTAAACCGCAAGTACAAAACTAGTTGCTAACGTAGCTCTTAAAAGTTTAAAAGCACATAACTTTCACTTAGTAAGTAAAACTCTTGCATCACGTGCGCACATCACGTGGCTTTATGATTATGAAACCTCTGTGTTGAGGGTTGTCAATCAAAACTTTGTTTGGCAAGCAACGGGCAACAAGACGTGCAAACGGAAATCAGCTAAAGACAGAAGAGATGGGTCCTAAGCCGTATCGTCCTCCCGATCACACGCCATCGCCAGCCGCAGAACCAGTTGAAAGTTTAATGATAAAACGCGGCTCATCTGACGATATTCTACTCTTCACCTTAGCTACAGGAGAAACCATAACCCTTCAACGTAAAAACACAACAAGTCGTAAGTCATCTGTCTCTTCTTGCCCTGCCTTTTGTGATACTAAACTAACATAATTCAAATTTCCACTGGTATTTTGCAGCCGCAGAATATATTATCATTGATAGAACTATCAAGTACATAAAGACAGCCGTGTATATAAATTAATGACGGTAAGGCTGAGTTCATAGTAACGTATAGTGCTTTTACATATAAAACTGCAGAATTCCTGTTTTCAAACTTTTCCGTAGTTGCATGTTGAATACCGGTACTACCTTTGTATTGGCGTTAAAGCCACAGCTGCTTAAAAATCATTACAACATATACTACAACCAGCTGTAATATTTCGCATTCTGCAAGTGTATTTTTTCCAGTATTTTAGTTAGAAAAGTTAACGTAAGACATCTTCTTGCTACCTATGATGGATGGAAAAAATATATGATTCAAGTTATTTCTTGTCAGCGTCTCGAATATCCAAACCTAAGCACAGATTATTGTTATCAACACTATAACGTCTGCTGAAGAATGGTTCTCTTTATCTCTTCTAGGAAATGACCATAAACAACGTTCAACAACGATCTGACGCCACATTTTGCGCCGCCGTTTATCAACACAAAATGTATTCGTATAGAACAAAATAAACACCTTAAACTCTTTGTAATGTCATAAATTAGTATAAATCTAGCAGCGTCGGAATATTCGTGTAATGTTACATCCCAACAAGTATTAAAGAAACTGCACGCAGCAGTGACGTAATTGCCGCTTCATGCGAACAACTAATTATGGGATATTCCTTGCACTTAAAACTGTCGTTTAACACATTTCATCATTTCATGTTAAAAAATGCCTCACTCATATTCTAGGTTGTTGTACGAGAAAATAATATGTCCTGCTCAAGTTTCGTACCTTGATTGAATAGCAGAGGCAGTCAATCTATTCTAAATAACGTTAGTCAACCATGTCCAATGCGATAACAAACAAAATCTGTCACAACAGTAATTTGATCCACGAGATATTGACGCGCAAAGGAAATCCATAACGTGTGCAGGATACTCTTACTGCACAAATTTATAATTCTCCTAACCACGCCACGTGAATATTCTCGACACAGCTATTCAACGCGTCCAAAGATACAAATATGTCAAATATTCATGTAGCCATTAATATCAGATGGTACATCCTTAGTACAGTAAACTGAACTGACCGCACTCTGGTAGTATGTTATAATTAATCTTCGTTATTTGCTTTTTATCCTCAAAAGTGTTTAACGATTTCTACAATTTTCTTCTCGTTGATAAAATAGGTGTGCCGATCGTAATTAAGTATCTAGAATACTTTATTTGCAGAAACTCGACAAAACTTTTGCAAGATATTATCAAACCCCAGTTGCTAAGCATCGTTAGTTCATAAATGGCTCGAGAATTTTGGGGGAAAGCACCCCACGTAGGTAGCAAATCAAAATCATTGTGCATTGAAATATACCACACCACAGTAGATCCCATTCGCGATTGGTTTAACATCGTCAGGCCGCGTTAGAAAAAGTCCCTACGTTGACGTCAAACTCAAAAATAATATTCAAATACTGGAATAGGGGAGTAAATAGATACGCGCGCAACACACTCTCTCCACTCGAAAGAGACTACGAGAAGCACAGCAAGTACCACACCACTGAGAACCAAAGGAAAATATGTCAGGCCCTGATCCCTATGAACCAGAGTTTCCAGATCCACCAACTGGCATCTACGAAATTGTCAAAATTTGGATCCCAACGCACGGGGTGATTACCTTGTATCGTAGACCGAACGGAGGTAGGAGACTATTGCATATCTTGTTGTTAACCAGTGTCCGTTTCACCCACATCATGCTATCGTCCCTTTGCAGATTACCACGTTGATAATGGCTGTCAACTGGGTAAAGCAGTCCCTGTGGATCGTAGGCACACGAAAATCCAAATTCTTGCCTCACATGGAGGTGTCATTACGGTTACAAGAAATCGCGAAGGAGGTAAGAATAGAGTTTAGCTGTTAAAGTTTTATTAAAAAGGTGTCAATGCTTTGAACACACACGCACACACATATCAACCTTTCGAGTAACAAACTATTTCTCAGTGATAGTTAAAAAGAATAAATGACCCGTTAAAGATACTAATTTCAAACAAGCACTGCGAGTATTGACCAAAACTAACTTAATTTCGCGCATCCCTATATTTCAGAGTATACGCTTGAACCCAAGGGGCTGCACTACGAGACAGTTCAGGTTCCAGTTTAAGGTAAGCCCATTTCTAATGTCATACGTCGTCAAAACACAGTTGCGCAAAATATCACTGTAAGTAGTTTTGACACGTAAGCTACCACCAGCTATACTATCAGTATTTCACTTAGAAATGTGTACGTAAGATGTCTATCAACTGTGGCTCTTACTCTCTTTGTAGGATTCAAATAATATTCAATTCTTTGTTGTTTCAACGTTCAAGCCCCTGCACAGATCACTACCATTGTTACTATAATTAAGGCTGACGAACTGTTCTATTTTGATATTACTTCTAGGAAAATGTCAATCAAAGTCTCCAGCAAGGATCTGACACCACAC